>JAUEJH010110580.1:0-24670 GCA_032275315.1 Desmognathus intermedius
TCAACCTGAGCGCAGCGGTGAGCGTGCGGTGGCGAGCTGAGTGAGACGAGTGTTCCTGTCTCTGGCGTCTCAGGCGGTCGAAGGCATCAAGTAAGAAACTCTCTATACCACCTCGCTGTATGTACTATTTTGCCTTCTAACTGCTTTGGACACTTTATTACGTTCGTGATTCTCTATTGTGCACTAAAATAAAAAAAACAAAATGGTTTCAACTAGGCAGAAAAAAAACGCGGCATCAAAAAACCAAGCTGCACCTTCGGCTGCAGCTCTTCAGAATATGAGTAGTACCCCACGCCAACCTCCAATTGCAAACTATTTTCCTGTAAATGGCACTACATCGGTCATCATTGAATCTTCGGTCTTGACCACCGAATGCCAACCTCTCTCTCCACCTGCACTCTCCCTCCAACTAACGAATGACAATACAGCCTCTGCAATTAATACAGAAGCCAGTTCTTCTACAAACGCCAACTCTGACAAGCAAAAAAAAATTCACTTTAATGAACAAGATCCAGCTCTGGCCCTTGCAACGGCTTCCTTGAACCATTTAGATCTGCAAAGTTCAACATTAGAGGTGGAAGTGCAGGCGGTAGATGAAAACCTGATGCCGAATACAAACAACAAATCAATCTGCCCCAGTGTAGTGGATCTCTCCGTCAGCCTGCTGGACGACTCAATTCTCAATGCCGATGCTGTA
This sequence comes from Desmognathus intermedius, assembly GCA_032275315.1. Taxonomy (NCBI): domain Eukaryota; kingdom Metazoa; phylum Chordata; class Amphibia; order Caudata; family Plethodontidae; genus Desmognathus; species Desmognathus intermedius. The sequence goes on from JAUEJH010110580.1 coordinate 698, forward strand.
GACGGCGGTTTTTCTGAAAAATCGCCTACATCTCCAACTATCCCTTGGGACCAACACATCTTAGTCATTGAAAAAATGGCTAAAACTCTCGGAAATATGACTGACATCATGGACAAACAAAGAAAGGCGATTGATGACATCCATAATAGAATGTCTGATTTTCAAGCAAAAACAAGTAAGAATTTCGCCCTATCACGAGCAGCAGAAGCCTCAACTATAAAATCATTTGAAAATCTTAATCAAAAAATCGACGGTATTATTACCACACGGAAAAACGATAAAAGCACACAATTACAGACCCTAAAAGAAACACAGAGGGTCTATGCCACCCTTGCGAATGTGGACAAACAAGTCCACAAACTTACTGAGTCCATAATGTTGAAACCCGAGATATATATGGATCAGCGCCACACCAAGACTCAAGTAAATACTGCTACCGATAAATCAACCTCACAGCCTGGTACCAGTAAAAGTAGTGGCCTTGAAGGTCACTCCCCTACACTGGCCCATTTGGAAGAAAGCTTGACTGGTGATACGGACAATTCGAAGACTCAAGTTCTTAACCCTGAAGCTTCTGAATTTATATCACATAACTCTTCTACTAATAGGGAAGTTTTTATTTTTGAAGGTTCTAACCGAAGTAAAAGTATCAAAAAAATCTGTCACGACTCACTAAATTTTAAACCCATCTTCTTTGAAGAAGATGGATATGAACAACGCTCATTTAACATCTTGGCCTTTCTCTCTCTATGTCAGCTTCATCACTCCCTCCGTACTCTTACGCGCACTGACATTTCTAAAGTGATCTACCTAGGCTTACCTGATGGACAGACAGTCACAAAGTTCATCTTTAAAAATCCAGAAGTCCGTGCCCTATTATGGAAAAATGCTCCTTTTTTCATATCAAAAGGTATAGATATCGGAGAAAATCATTACTACACTAAAGCAAATGATAGAGCTGAATCCCAGTTGGAACCGCCACAACAACCAGCACAGAAGTCACTAAGACGAAGCCCGCGAGCCGCAATTGTACAGATGGCAAAAAAGCAATGTGTGAAAAGTATTGATAAATCTATGCAAGCTTTGCCATCAACAACTTACTTACGAATGGAACAACCAGACTTCGATACATCTTTTGAAGAATTGATTGAAGACTGTCACTTCCGCGATGCTACAGATTTGTTAGCCTAACATCAAATAAGACGAATTTATTAAAAAGTGGCTCATGGAACTGCTCTGGGATAGAGAGACTGAAAAATGATCAGGTTTGGGAATACATTGAAACTTTAGACATTCTTTTTCTCCAAGAGACCTGGGCAGTCGATGAAATTGCACTGGAAGATTTTAACTGCTTATCACAACATGCGACCCTCACTAGCATGGGACATAATGCTGGGGGCATAGCAATATTGCTGCATAATCGACGTAACTGGCATATTTCATCTGTCTGGCCGAATCTTCCGGGGGTAATTTGTGTGGCAGCTACTCTAACTTCGGATGATGGGATAAACAACTTTTTATTGTTTAATTTGTATTGTAGGCCTAAATATTTAGAGGCTTCTAATTATCAAATTTATTTTGACAAAATCTTTGATCTTTTAAATCTTGTTACTCAGTCTCACCCTAACCATCTGCTGATCTGGGCGGGAGATCTTAATTTACAACTGGCCAAATTTGAATTGTTTGCGGGGTGGGAGCCTTTACTGACCAGCATACCAGAATGTGATTACCCTAGTAATTTTAAAAACTCAAAACCAAACAAAATGGAAACGTATTTCGCTTCCAAAATGCTAGCTGATAACATAACCTTTTGTAACGGTAGATTAGGCATTAACTCTGGTCTTCATCCTACTTTCAAAAGAGGGAGCGCTGAATCAGTTATTGATTATTTACTAGTCCGTGTCTCTGATTTTGATAATATAGCTACTCTGAAATCACACTGGATGGGTAATGCAGACCACGCGATGTTACTATTTGAGCTCCACTACAATTCTGGTCCCAAAAAAAATTCGACACATAACATCTCTGCAGCTGTAAAGATCAAAAACAGCCTTAGGGTCATTGATTGGAATCATACTAAACTAAGCAGTGTTCCTGCACTACTAGAACATGTCTTACAGTTTGTAGGGGCAACCTCTTTTTTTTCACCGATTAACCTGTACGAAGCAGCAATTCTCCATGTTACGCGTAATATAACAAAACATGTTTATAATGAAAGAACTCATGTGACTGACAAGCGTAAACAAAATGAATGGTTTGATCCCATATGCAAGGCTGCTCGGTTGACATACTGGAGAAGTGTGCGCCGCATCAAGAGACAGTTCCCAATTAACTGGTTACTTATAAAAAACAAAACGAGAGAATATAAATTTCTCCTAAAAACGAAAAAGAACATGCATAATTCCGAAATCAGCTCTACTTTGATGGAGCATATAAATAAATTCGACTCTAAATCATTTTGGAGTTTAATAAATGATCTTGCTTTTGGCAATAAAAGCAAACCAGTTGATTGTTATATTAATGAACAAACGTGGATAGAACATATAAAAAATCTCTACGATGATGCGCATACTCCCAGGGTCATTAAATGGAATAATACACTGGTTAATAGAAATATCTCGATTGCCTGTATAGAAAAACATATCTCGCAAATGAATCCCTCCAGAGCTAGTGGCCCTGAAGGCCTCCCGCCCTTCCATATGAAATTAACATCTAGACCGTGGGCGATACTTCTACACCCTATTGTAAACCTTACCATTCTTAATTACAAAATACCAGAAGCCTGGCAGGGATCGATATTTTTTCCCATCCATAAGAAGGGATCCAAAAAAGATCCTTCAAATTATCGCCTACTCGCAATGCTAGATCCTGGGGGGAAAATCCTTGCCAAGACATTACTAGCTGAACTGGAGGAATTCATTAAAACTAATAAAATACTAAACTGTACACAAGCAGGTTTTAGGGAAGCTAGTTCAACAGTTGACCACTGTATTACGCTATCTTTGACGATTGATAAATATGTTACTAACAAAAAAGGCACTCTATATAGCTGCTTTGTTGATTATTCCAAAGCATTTGACCTTGTACCTAGAATGCTGTTGTGGAATAAAATGCTTAAAATGGGATTCCCGCGACAATTGGTGGGCATGATCTCGCTCCTCCACTCAGATACCTGGGCAGTCATTAGATGGGGCAGTAATGGAGAAACTTCTAAAAAAATCTCCACCTCGAGAGGATTAAAGCAGGGATGCATACTTGCTCCCTGCCTATTCAATATTTTCCTATCAGACCTTGAGACAGAATTACAAAAAACTTCCTCTCTATCGCCTAAAATTGGGGCAATATCATTTGGCAATTTAAGCTATGCCGATGACACAATATTACTTGACTTATCCCCAGCCGGCCTGGCAGCAAAAATCACAGCATTGGAGCACTACACCCAGAACAACGGTATGCAGATAAATCGCTCAAAAACAAAAATAATCCAGTTCTCCAATAAACATTAAAAAAACACGTATCGGTGGGCTCTGAAAGAAGGCCCAATCGAACAGGTGGAAAGCTATGAATACTTAGGTTTGACCTACTCCAGTGACTGCACCTGGAAAAAACATATGGAAAGAGTATCTACCAAAAGTCAGCTAATTACAAACGCAATTAATAGTCTCACTGTAAAAAACATCCTTCCTAATATTTGTGCGGCTAAATCAATCTATGAGGCCAAGTTTCTTAATGGGATCTTATATGGATCAATGGTATGGGCGGAAAAAAATAAGGACCCATTAAAAAAACTAGAGGCAAAATTTTGGAGAAAAATATTAGCTTTACCTAATTCAACTCCACGTGAACCTATACTCCTCGATCTTGACCTGATCCCTATAGAATTCGAAGTGGACAAAAGATTCTATAACTACTGTCAAAAGATCTGGATGAGAGATGACACAGAATGTTTAATCAAAAATTGTTTAAAAGAGGCTCTCTCGTATCCCAAAATCTATACTACAATTTCTTCTTTATTTGACATCGTCATTAAAAATAAACTGCCTAGATTTTGGGAAACAACTGAACAAATAATCTTACTTACTAAACCCATGATTAGAAACATATTTAAAACCAACTCATTCTCTATTTGTTATTCGGAAGTCACTAAAAAATCTACCCTGAGCTGGTATACACGTATCAAAACTCATAATCATGTACCGGACCTATTTAAATTGAAATTGCCGAGAAATGTAGCTCGACTACTACTGAAATTGCGATATGGTATAATTCCAACAAATTATTATCTAAAGGGTTTGGAAAAAGTCAATAGAGAAGAACGAGTTTGTGATGAATGTCTTAATGTGATCGATGATATCCCTCATTTTTTCTCATGCCCTTACCTGAGAGATTTACAGTCGAGATGGTTATCTGCATACGAATATCAGGAAGATACTAAGATTGTAAATATCTTTAATGAAAGTAATTATGATAAACTGATTCGTATATATGTTTACATGAAGTCTAGCTTTGAAAGAAGAAACATTGCTTTTTAAATTGTTTTATTCTTTATTTTTTCTTCTTTTGTTATCCTTTCCTAGGTTGTAATTTAGAACTTATGTACTGTAATCTTTTATGACTGAAATAATGTCAATAAAAAGATATTTATTTTAAAAAAAAGAAACCCACCGGTACACAACTAATCTAATGTAACAATGGCAATCGTAAAATGGCAAAGAGAAACACCCCTATATGGTTTAAAATGTAAAAACAGGGAGCGGCTGACTATAGTCCCCAGTGGACTTAGCGCTGTGAACGCAGGAGACGTGACGTCACCACGCTATCCTGATTCCTTGCTATACAGCAACAAGGAGCTCTACCGGGAGGGGGAGCGGAGCGGGGGTAAAGGAGCAGCGACCCAGACTCCTAAGCCGAATCGATCTAGTGGCCTGTCTCTGGCTGTCTCCGCCTTCAGCTGGCTATGGCTGTTGCTGAGGGGCCAGAGTATTGAGAGACTGGGAGAGGACGCCGATGGATGGGCCCCTCCCCCCGAACCATGATACACTGAAGGAAAGTCTTATCTAAGTAGCGGCAAGTCCTATTAGGTAACTCAGTACTGATAGGACACCTGCTTTCTAATAAGGGCCTTGGAAAAGGCTACGGAAGAACTACTGATTTAAAAGACTTAACCCAGGTCTGCAAGCCATAATGTCGAAGACACCAGCGTCCAAATCGACCAGAAACTTTCAAAAACAATTGGACTCAATGGGGGCTGCAATGCAACTAATAGAGGAACGTACGCTTACATGTGAGACAGCGGTACAATCTTCCACTGACACACTCAAAAATCTACAGGAAGAGATTGCAGAGGTCAAGAAACAAAATGGCTTCCTGTTTAGCAAATGTGAAGATCTGGAAAACAGAGATAGAAGGAGAAATATTAGACTGCGAGGAATTCCCGAGAAAACAGAAGATCAAAATATGGTGGACTGGGCTATTGAATTCTTACACAATTTGCAACCGGACCTGAGTAGAGAGGACCTTGCACTTGAGAGAGCTCATCGAGTAGGTCCATTGCTTAAGGGAAAGGATAGGAAACCTCGAGATATTTTGCTAAAATTTTATAATTTTCAGGCAAAGGAAAAAATCTTGCAAACAGCGAGAAATGTGGATCATGTCTACTGTGGAGAACAAGAGATTCTGATCTTTCAAGATATAGCACAATCCACCCTACAAAGAAGAGCAGGCATGAAACCCTTGACTATGGCACTCCGAGATAAAGGGATTAGATATAGATGGACATATCCGTTTGGACTGGCTTTTGAATGGAAGAACAAACAACGGATGATTGCGTCTATGGAAGAAGGTCGTAAGTTCTTACCTGAGGAGATGTGTGGCAATAAAGAAGACCCAACAATGCAAGGAGGACGGCCGCCTGAAGGGATACCCTGGCCATGGACAACGGTTGGGCCAAGAAGGCCCAGAGCACGAAAACCTACTGAAATGAGCCGAAATGAAGAAGGAGAAAGCAGTGGTGTCTGAAAGATTGACAAACGGACAATGTGGAGTAACATGAATGTTGTGACCAGCCTTCATTCCTATTGGCTGGCACCTCTGTGTTCTAACCCTCTGCTGACTGGAATGTTCAGTGAGTGCCAGTTGGCCTCACTTATGTACTGGCTGCCATAACTAGCTGTTGTACAATAAAGTACTTCTTCCACAACTTGGGCCTCCTGACTACTCTGTCACCCCACACCAGAGGATACATCAGTAAAGAAGGCTTTGATCTCCATTTCCAGCGTCGAGAGTCCCAGTGGGTCTCTAAGCAGGAAGTCATTAAATCTCCACTGCTGAGTTTTAGATTGTGCTGGGTCATTTAGCTAGTCTACCAGTATTGGGGCATGATCAGAGAGTGCTATGATGCCTATCTCACTCTTAACCACACATTTGGACAATTCCAATGAGAGAAAAAGGTAGTCAATCCGACCCTGTGCAGGTGAGAGAAAATGGAGTACTCAATGTCCACTAAGGGCCTGATTACGAATTGGCCGTTTGTTGTAAAAACCATCGGTAACAGGGTTACCGACGGTTTTTACAACAAAAAACTACCGTCCAAATTACGAGGTGATTTGGAGAGTAGTGAATGGAATTGACGGTGAAAACCGTCAATTCCATTCCGAGACTATTACGAGTTTTTTCCAACTTTTTAGAAAGTTGGAAAAAACGTAGGAATGACCCGAAATATTACCGTCACTTATGGAGGTGACAGTAATATTTCTAAAACACCTCTGGGACCCCAAAAAAGGGGGTTTCTCCCAAAGGTGGTTTAATTCAGCTCAGGCAAGCCTGGACTGAATTAACTTAACCCCTCAGGCCCCCCGCCCAAAAAGGAGCCAATTTGGCACTTTGGGGTGGGGGAGAGGGCCAGAACGGTCGGTAAGTGCGGGATGAAATCCTCACTTACCAACGGGTACACCAACGGTTTCGAGTGAAACTGTTAGTTTTGTAAAAACCATCGGGATTTCCCGATGGTTTTTACAACACAGACGGATTCATCTCGTAATCCGTCGTCATCGTATTTTCCGAGTTTTGTGTAAACGGGAAAACCGTCGGTAATACTTACCGATGATTTTCCCACACAAAACTCGAAATCAGGCCCTAAGTGTTGATCTCACCAAGTGTCTCGCATCCCCAATGCTGACAGATGTTTTTTAGCCTGTTTAGACATAACTTCTCAACTTACTACCATAGAAGTCAACCTGTCTAAGGCTGTTTCCCATATCATATTTGGATCTCCACCCAATATCAGATCTCCCTCCAAAATTCCTCCACTTTCTTAAGGATGTCAGCTAAGTTCTTGTTTTGAGCAGTATTTGGAGCATAGATGGAAACAAGTTACTACCCTCAAAACCGCTGATCCTTTAATCATTATGTAATGCCCTACTTTATCCACCAGTTGCCCTTTGAGGGAAAAGGGGAGTGACCTGTGCAAAAGGTTATCCACCCCTGCTTTCTTCGTGGCAGAGGAGGCTTGCTACTGATGTGGAAAATGTTTGTTGCATGTAGATGCTGTCGTATCAGGTGAGTTTCTTGGCCAAAGTTATGTTAGCTCCTATTCTTGTCACCTCCTGAAAAAAGCGCTTCCACTTCACAGGTGCATTGAGACCCCATACATTATACGAAATTGTTCGGATCAGAGTTTTAGCAAGCTATAAGTCAGGATATGATGATTTGCACGACTGGCTCAAACATACTCTACGGAGGTGTTGTCGGGTTGGGGAGAACAGATGCCTGAAATCTTAAGTGGGGGAGTGGGTCACAATCGATGAAACACAACCTGGGACCACAACACATAAAAAAATGATTAAAGAACATTTAGAGATAGTGTTCCATAACCTATCTCTTGTTTACTATTCAATAGTCGGCGATTAGGCAATCTACAACTAGTGTTCACTGGAACCATAGTCCGCCTCTACCCCCAGCCTGGGGAGCACTCCAGCTTCAATGAAACATCAACAGTACGTTGAATATCACCCTTGAGTTAATTCTTAACACCAAGTGGAGAATAGACAGCAGCTGGATGTGCCCTGTGCGTGGTCTAACAGTGATAAGAGAAAGCGACTTCAAAGAATAACATCATTAGGGTGTCACCACCTGAGTTCTTGATTCGGTCACCCTCTCTTTACAGTGTGCCCGTCACATCCCCAGATATGCCCAGCACTGGTGCAGCGTTTCGATTGTTGTTCCGTCTCTGCTGGCACCTCTTTGGGCCCGCCACTGTCCACGGCATGGCACCCCTGTGGATGCTTGTCCAGTTCCCGTCAGGTTGGGCTTGAGGGAACACTGCAAGATGGATTCTGCTTCATCTATCGCAGTTATAGTGTGATGCTTACTGTTCACTGAAAAGGCTAGACCGAAGGGATATGTCCGCCTGTAGCATGCCTGCAGAGCCAACGTTACCGGTCGTAGCGAGGAGTGGCGAATCAAAGTGGAAGAGGCCACGTCTTGGTAAACCTGGAATTCGTGCCCGCTCCATAACACTGAGTAGGCTTCTGTGGCAGCCTTAGCGATCCTTTCTGTCAATTTGTAATTCACGAACTTGACAAGGATGTCATGTGAAGGTGAAGATGGGGTCATCTGGAGGATGTCCTACCCTGTGCATCAGGACAGACCGGAACTCGGGCGCTGCCGCAGATGGTAAGATACCAGAGAATAGTTTGGTCACCGCATTCTCAATATCGTCTCCTTCAATCTTCTCCGGGAGGTGCTTCAGGCGTATGTTGTCTCTCCGTCTTCTTTTTTCAAGATCTTTACAGCGCCTAAACAGGAATTCATTTTGGCTTTGCAATTTTTTGACATCGTTCGTCAATACTGCAGTGACTGAGAGCGGGTCAGTTTGTGCTACTTCAACTGTATCTATGCAGCTTTCAATTTCCACAATGTCCTTCTGTGATTCTCCTATGCAATTGATCATTTCCGCCCCAGCCATCGCCTTACTTATAGTGGATTAGTGTTGCCATACAGTAATTCCCCCTGCTCCCGCCATTTTACATTCCCTTGACTGTGAGTCACTTACCTCTGAGTCCTCCTGATCCTTCAGTTCGGCAGCCAATTGGGCTCTTGTGCATCGGTGTGCCGGAGTCGTCCTCTTGGTGCCAACTCCTCTCGGCGACATGCAGCCCACTGAGTCCAGAGGAGTTCTCCCAGCTCCCGCGTCACTCTTTCAGATCAGAAGTGGGCACCACGCCTTTCCTCATCGCTTCCTTCTGTGTGGCCCCAGAGAGCTCTCCACCCCAAGCCAAACCAAGCGCACCACAGGGACTCCAGCGCACGCCCAGCAGCTGAGGGCCGCCAACCGAGATAAGCAAGTCTCCGGCACACCGGACACAGTCCCCACCATGCCCCAGGGCCCCTGTGCACCGCCTGGTGGCTTCCCGGGATGCCCCGCCAACATTCTCTGATGCTCTCGTCTCCCGCACACTCCCTGGGCTCCTCAGGTGGGCTAGCCGGCTGTTACGCCCTCCATGAGAGTGGCAGTTATTACCCTCCTGCCAAAAGCTGGTGGGAACCAAGATGAATGTAACTCCTACCGTCCTCTTTCCCTCCTCAACACAGATGTAAAAATCTACACAAAAATTCTTGCCACCCGGCTGAATAATGTATTGCCAGGCCTGATAGACTCAGACCAAGCAGGCTTTATCATCGATCGGAATACTTATGATAATACCCGCAGATTGATCCACATAATAGAAAAGGCTAATTGCTCGCAAAAGGGACCTTCTTGGTGTCCTTGGACGCCGAGAAGGCCTTGACAAAGTAGAATGGGGCCTGATATTCGCAGTCATGGAAGATATGGGGTTTGGCGCTTGATTTAGGGGTATGATTAAGGCTAATTATATCGATCCCAAACCTAGAATTTTTGTAAACTGAGATAAATCCCCACAGTTTTCCCTCTACAAGGGAACACAACAGGAAAAAAACCCTCTCCAACATGATTCGTGCTAACCAGCAGATTGAAGGGATCATAGTCTGATCAGAGTTAAGTAAAAGCTGCCTATATGCAGATGTTATCCTGACCCTGTCCAACCCCTGCTCCTCTCACCCAGCAATGCTAGCGGAACTCCATTCCTACTCACAAATCTCTGGGTATAAATTGAATATATCTAAATCAGCGCTAATGCCTATAAACCTCCCTTCCACAGACTCGCTTTATCTTCAGAACAGCTCCCCTTTTAAACTGAGTAGCTCAGGCCTTCAATATTTGGGAATCCATTTGACGCCCAAGGTATCTGACCTATATAACGCCAACTACCTGCAGTTATTTCAAACATTGAAAGTAGACCTGTTTAAATGGAAGGGGGTAGCATGGACAATTCTGGGGAAAATAGCTATAGTCAAAATGAATGTTCTCCCCTGCCTCCTGTTTTACTTCCAGGCTCTGCCGGTGCTAGTTTCGAAAAAAGTGATACAGGACTTGCAATCCAACATAATGTCATTCATCTGGGGTTTTAAAAAGCCACGGATTAAAGGGGATCTTTTTATGGTGCTGAGGGGGAAGTGGGTTTAAGGGTCCCAGACATCCAGCTCTACTACCACGCCTCTCAGTTGAGGATCTTATGGGACTGGTCCTGCCTTGAAACCTTGAAGCCATGGGTTATGATCAAAATGTTACTGGATGGCAACATGTTGGCGCATCAGCCGTGGATACAAAGGGGGGGACAGGAAAAGGAACCTGTTGCTTGATAGGGGGACACAAGGTTTCTTTGCCTCATGGGACGTAACAATGCTTAAATTGAAGCTCTCCACCCTGGTATCACCCTTTTATCACCCTTTACTCCCATTTGTAGTAATCCTCAATTTATTCCTGGTTTGTCAGATCCAACATACACTACCTGGTATAAGAAGGGGTGAAGAATAATAGGCAATATGTTCCAAAAAGGTACAATTAAAACATTTATGGAATGTAAAGGGACTTCCATTTATAGGTGCAGGACCGTCTTAAATATCTGCAATTACGTCACTGGCTGTTGCAGCCAGAGATTAGGAAAAGAGCCACCAGACAAACAACACCCTTTGAAAAAGCGATAAAAACAACTGAAACCACAAGGTGTTTGATATCGGCGATGTATGCCATACTTGTAGACTCCAAATCCCCACACAGGGCTAGGATCCAAATAGAATGGGAGACAGACATAGGGGCCATGTGGGACGATAGAACATGGGAAGCGGCGTGGAGCTGCACAGAGAAATTCTCCATGTGCCCACAACTGACAGCTATAGCACACAAAGTGGCCCTGCGTTGGTACAGAACACTTCAGCAACTGCACAGCATGGGCGTTAGGCAATTGTACGAATGTTGGAGAATCTGTGGAAAGGTAGGGGATTTCTTGCATATGTGGTGGAAATGTTCCTTCAGTGAGAAATTTTGGAGAAAAATTGTGAAAACATTGGAAGACATACTTTCTATCACTCTGCCCTGGGATCCTGGGGTTATGATTTTGGGTAAGCCGGTTAAACATATTTTTCCTGGGACCCTGGGGTTATGATTTTGGGTAAGCCGGTCAAACATATTTTCCCATTGAATTCTTCCAGAGATGCATTCATAAATCAAAGGTTATTAGCTGGGAAAGTTTTAAAAGTGGCAAATTGGAGGAATCGGAGTCTTCCCTCCCTTGACATGTGGTTTGGGAAAATGTGGCATTTATTGGCAATGGATAAGATTGCCTGGAACCTACGGAACAATACAGAGAGGCCCCCTTTCTCTCCTATCGCCAATGTAATATGGGTCCATACCTCCCTCCAACAATATAAAGATGTACTTCGCACCTTCTTCTGATCAGCTAGGAGGGAGAAACATCACTCCTTAGGTTGTGTACAGGGGAGGGAGGGCCGAATGTGCTGCTTTGAATTTACATAAGGATAACATGAACGGAGGGGTGGGGGCTGGGTTTCTGTTTAAATTGATGCACTTGAGTTTTATTAGAGGTTTATTAATGCTATTGATTTTTTATAAGTTCTTATGGGTTTGGGCAACCAGCAATGTGGATTCCAGTACTGCTGACATGCTCTCTAAATGATTACTGATGCTGTACACTTTTGTCCAGTAAGAATACTAGATGAACTTGGGCCTGTTGGCTTTAGACTAAGCCTACCCAGAACAAACTGGAACCAAAAGACTGTTCGTCTGATCAGTTACCTTACACTGGCTGACAAGCGAGCTGGTCCTGAAAGATTTGATGGCCAGTGGTTGCTGATTGATTTACACGTTGTTTGTTTTATGTATAATGAAATATTATTGAAAGCGAATAAAATATTTGAAATATAAAAGATTATTTGTAGCTCTATGTTCCCCCGAAAGATCTGTGTGCGACATAACTTGGGCATCCACAGCATTATTATCTCAAGAACAACACTAATTCAGATTCTTAACCGTTACATAAATAAATGTACACATTTTCAACAATTACATAAAATCTAACAATTGCACGCATTAGATTTCAGTATTTTCCTATGTCTACTACTTTTGGTATTTCTAACAGATACAGAATTTGCTCAAAATCACAATATTTAAAGTATGCACTCTGATAGAGGTAGGCACTCGAAAATAAGTCATGTAATGTATCACCTTCTACATTGCAGCTGTCAATTTTTGTGATTTAAAACTGTTGTGAAGTATTTTATAGAATTATTTGTCCATATTCTTTGAAATGGCAATTTAAATGGGCATGGCATCTAGTGTGAAGTCCACAGTCACGGAAACCAGTCCTACTTTCTTTCCCAGCTGTATAATCTTACAGGCTGGGTAAATTGTGGTTTTACTGCTATGAGACATCCTTTTATAAGTGCCATGTTTTTACCTGGGATCTTATTACCAGTTAAAGCGCACTAGTGTTGTCTCAGTTAGTTTGAGTCAGGATGTTCATGTTTACAGACTACTATGCTTTCTTGTCTGAGTTAAATAACTCGGGTCACCTTCCAACCAGCAGTTAAATGTAAACGTGTACATTTTGTTTCAAACAACAACAAAAAACAGTGCTTTCTTTATTGTAGCTTGCATTATTCCCATTGCTTTCTGACAGCTAATTTTATATGGAATATTTTGGGTTTAACCTTTGTCACTGCACTTGCTCCAATGGGTTGTCTTCTATAGTAGATCAAACATTAAGACCACCAGATCAAACAAGATGTGACAGAGGTCCAACAAACTGCAGGGCTCAATTTGAAAAATTCTGATGTTGAGAGGGCTAACCCAACCCGTACAAGGTTGTGCAGCACCATTTTCCATGTGTATGGTTCCGGTCTCCTGTCTGCCACATGGGGTGGCCCTACTTTCTTGCATCTTGTGCTTCCTTTTATCTCATTTCAATGTGCATTTCTTAGAATAGTGCCTCTGGAAATTTTTCAATTTTTATTGATGTCCATAGTATGTTGCAGAGGAGCTTGCTTGAACATGACTGTTCAGGTCAAGCTTATGGTCAAGCCGTTTAGCTCTTGTAAACCCTGAACCTCCCTTATATCTCTAGCCCTGTCTGTCCCTGTCTTGTCAATGGTATGTCCCTGTCCATGTTCTACAGTGTAGCCGTATGTGTTTTCTATCTAACCCTATCTGTCCTCATCCTGTACCTGCTCCAAAACCCTCCTCTCTCCCCTCATCCTGCAGTGCCCACTCACCCCTTCCTCTTCTCCTTGCTGCCAGTGTACCCTGGCTTCCATTTTGTCTTCCAAACCCCATATTCTCATCCCCTGCCTCCTCTGTGCCCACAGCCCTCCCCATCTCAGGCCATCAGCAGTCAGGCTGGAGCCGACCCCACGATCCTCTCTTAATTAAATCTCTCCTCCACTCTTTGAAGCCTGCCTTCCCCTCCCCATCTAATTAAATCTGACCTGTACCCCACTTCCCCTACACTCTTTGAACCCTCCCCATCTCAGGCCAGCAGCAATCAAGCTGGAGCCGATCCCCATCCTCTCTTTATTAAATCTCTCCTTCACTCTTTGAAGCCTGTCTTCCCCTCCCCATCTAATCAAGCCCTAACCGTTAACCCACTTCCTTCACCTTTTGTAACCTACCTCCTCTCCCATTTAATTAAAACCTTAACCTTTACCCCACTTCCCCTCTGTGGAATGCATGTATTGTTCCCCCTGTGCCTCTCTGTGTACTGTCTGTCTAATTTTTTCTTCTAGATGTTGTCCCTGAAACGCCCTTGTGTATGGTAAGTCTGCCTATCTTTTAAATCTCTTGTCTGTGTGGAATGTGGCTCCCCTCTGTGACTCCCAAGCCCTGTCCCTTTGTCCTGTCAGCCCCTTTGTGTGCCCTTAATTAAATTTCACTCCTGCTGAGTGTGAGTGTGTCCTGATTGGCTTCTGGTGTGGTAATAGTCTCCCCTCTCTGTTTTGTGATTGGGTGGGTGATGTGATGGATGGTTGTGTGTGTTCCGCCCCCTGCCCTAGTTCCACAGAATGAACTATATATGTGCCCTGTTCCAAGCCTTGATCTCTTCCCTTCTTACCTGCCTGCTATGCTGTCCTGCTACCAGATTCTTGCCTGATCCCCTGACTCCTGGAGGTTACCTGAAGAAGACCGCTGCTGCTACTCACCTGGGTGCTGCTGGTAAGGAACTGCCTGAGTCTTAACCTCTCTATCCCCTCTGTCTCATCCCTCTCAGAAACTACCTCTAACTTTCCTACCTAAACCCCTTCTCACTACTACCTATCTGCTCCACTTACCTTCCTATCCGGTGGCTCTCTCTTGTATCCGTCGAAAGGATGACCCAAACAGGTAAAGAAGGTAACTCCTTTAATAGGATAAAGGTTACAGAGCCGACTCAGGCAACAGAGGAGGCCAACTGAAGAAAATAGAATGTAGAGAGGAATAGAAGGGAAGGATGCATCACATGGAATGTGAAGGAGAGGAGAGAGAGAGAAAGAGAGAAAAGCAGGACACAACACTCGCTCTCTCCCTGCTTTTACCTCCCACCAAATCCCTTTACCTTTAACCGCTAATGTTCTCGGTGTTTTCTGTTTTTTTGTTTTTCCTTTTCTTCCTCTTTTCCTAGGGTTCCCTCTGGGATCCAGGGACCTCCAATCTGGGAAAAGACTTTTTGTTTTTTTTTAAACATATTTTTATTGAGTTATTTTTACAATTCATTACATCACAGTAAAAGTCAATTTTTTTCATTTTTTACTGTGTCTATACTTTCATTATAAACAACTCCATTTAATTTTTATACATAACAAAAATAACATGTCACCAGTTTTCAATCAATTAACTATTTTAACTAAAAGGGGAAAAAAAACATCAACTTATCCATTCACTCACACTTTCATTCTCTCTTCCTCAACACCTCACTTTCAATCACAGTTTATTTCTCCACCACTTCTGAATCAGTAGGCAGGGTCCGAACACCGGTACTCTGTCTTTCATCTTCTTCTTCCATTCTCTCAATTTTTGAGTTCAATAAGTATTTTCGGAAGTCACCCCAAATGTCTTTGGGTGTTTGCCTGTTCGGCATTATGAACTGTAATTCTTGTTCTTGGGCCGAACAGTATACCATATACGCTTTCCATTCCGCTACCGATGGGGTTATATTCGAGGTCCATTTTCTCGCTATCATTAGCTTCGCAACCGCAATTGACAATTTGACCCATCTCAAACTTACAATATCCATCTTGGGAAGCTCATACAGATACACACATTTGGTCTCATTGGGAATGGTATACTCACATATTTCAGATATCAATTCAAACACTTTCTCCCAATATTCCAGTATCTTTGGGCAGCCACATGTCATATGTAGGAAGTCAGCTGTCGTGTCATTACATTTTTTACAACAAACAGTACTTTTATAAATCGCATTCAATTTAGCTGGAGTGTAATATGACTGTGTTAAGTACCGGTAGTGCACCAGCCTTAGTTTCATATTGAATGCAATGTTCTTGGTGGCGCTGCATGCCTCTTTCCACACTTTGTCCCTTATCTGCATACCCAATGTGTTTTCCCATTTGCTTTTCAGAGTGTCAAATTCTGTTTTCTTCCCATTTCTTAGTATCTTATATAACTTCGATATTTGGTGTCTCTCCCCAATGGACGTTAGGGTATGCGCCACCAGTTCGTTTTCTGTGGGTTCAATTGGAGTCGTTCCCCACCTTTTTTTAAGGCAGTACTTCAGTTTTTGCTATTTCATTATATTCATTAGTCCCCCACCAGCTTCATCTACCAGATCTTTGTCTTCTTTCAGTTTGTTGTCTACATAAACGTCTTGTAGCATCAGTACACCATGCTCGGCCCAACTAGTATACATTTTTTCAGTGAGTTTCGGGTTATGTATTGACACATCCCATATTGAAATGTATTTGCTGTAATGTTGGCCGTCTGCCAGTTTCTTATTCACATCTCTCCATACTTTTAGCCCGCTTGTAGCAGTGCCTTCAGCTCCTCCCCCTTTCACCCTGTCATCCATCAACAGTCTATGTGCTTCATGTTTCCCAAACCACTTCCTTTCCATCAGTACTTGCGGTTCTGTTGACTCAGCTTCAAGCCATTTAATGGCGTGTTGGAGCTGCGCGGCCTTATAATATATTTGGAAATCGGGCAATTCGAACCCCCCCTTTTCGTATGGCCTTGTAAGTTTCTCGTATGCAATCCTCGGGACTTTATTATTCCATATAAATCTCATCACTAGTGAACGTATCTCCTTAAAATAACTATTTGGGACATGAATAGGTACACTGTGAAAAAAATACAGCATCTTAGGTAATACGTTCATTTTAATTATGGTGATTCTCGCAGCTATATTTAGCGAAAGCGAACACCATCTATTAAGTTTCTCTTGAATCATATGTAATGTTTCTACATAATTCACCCTGTATGAAACTGTCGTTATTTTTATTCCAAGATATTTGAACCAGTCCACCCTCGATGGGAGCCTGTCATCCGGTGAAACTGCCTTAGCATTATTTCCAATCGGGAAATAGACTGATTTACCCCAATTGATTCTAAATCCTGAGAAAGTTCCATGAAGCTCAATAAGTTTGGTTACCTCACCAAGGTCCTTGCCAGGGTTTTGCATGCAAATAAGCAGGTCATCCGCGTACGCTATGGTTAGATTCCTGACACCATGTGTATCAATACCAGAGTATCCCAGCCTATCATTCATAACCCTCAAGAGTGGTTCCATTCCTATCGCAAAGAGAATGGCCGACAAGGGGCATCCCTGCCTTGTGCCACTATTAATGTTTATTACATCAGACCAGGTTTCATTCAGGACCAATCTCGCCTGTGGGCTGGAATACAATATCTGCACCCATCTAATAAAGTTCCTTCCTATTCCCATTTTTTCCATGACTGTGAACAGATATGACCAGTTTATCATGTCGAATGCTTTGTAGGCATCCAATGAAACTAATGCTGCCTCAGAGTTTTCTGGTATACCTGCCATTACGCAGTGTACCCTACGAATTGCTGCAGCTGTATCCCTCCCGGGAATAAACCCGTTCTGATCTGACGCAATTGAAGGAACTGATTTCTTCATCGGCGCAAACATGGTGGAGTGCCGATGTGGCCGCGGAGGCAATGTGGGTCGTGTGCGGTGTGCCAGGAGAGTTGCCATTGGAGGACAGTGGAGAGCTCCGCTTTTCAGAGTTCAGAACGCGGAGTGCAACTGCGCAGACGTGGATAATGGAACTGGTGCTACTGCGCATGAGCGAGGACTGTGAAGGTGCGCGAGATCACGACAGACGCTGCTGAGGGAAGATTATGTGAAGACATTGAAGACATTGTGGTAACATCAGAGTGCATGTGCAGGAGACAGGTGAGGGAGTCGGAAGTCATGGAATGCTACCAATGAAGAGTCCTGGCGAGGAGGACATTGCGATGGGTGGATTTGGGATGTGAGCAGTACGCGGGTTAATGAGAAGTACTGTAATTAGCTTTGGTGCCAAGAGAACTGATAATTTCCGCGATGGGAGATTGAGTAGTTGAGATCTGGGGCAAACTGGGACTATTTACATCAGTAATGGCTGTCTGAAAAGTTTTAATGTGCAAGTGTTTCATTTATACTGTGCACATATATTAATGTTGTATAATGGTTGTTGGGTGTCATGTGTACAATTTTAAGTACAATTTAGTTACGGCGTGGTCACAGCAAGTGGTGTCAGTAAGTGGTGACTGCAGATTTGAGGATTCTGATGCAAAACTTTGTCCGCGGGACAAATGTGTGGGTTTAACTCGGTAGATATTGTTGTTAGTGTTAGTTTGATTGTAGAATTACAATTGAACAGGACATATTGATGTAGAGTTTGTTGAAATGGTTACAGTATATAGTATGGGATGGATGGTTACTTTACAAAGGGAAGTAATGATATACATTCTGTGAAAATAGGAAGTTTCAAATTAGGAGTTACAATGTTGAGTGCATTCTAGAAAATATTTCTGCATAGTAGAATGAGACAAAAGGATAGGAAAATAATTGTGTGTTAGATATAGTGAATGAGTGGGAATAAGGAAAAGAGAAGGAAGTGAGTGAGTAATAGAATGTGATTGTAGGGATAGTGTTAGATACAGTGTATGTGGAGAAGAATAGTGTTTTAGAGTTAATAGGTGTTAAGGGTGAGAGTAAGAGTGTGTGTTTGAGCTATGTGGATAGTGATGTGAAGAAATATATTAAACGGATGTGATTGTGTGGAGAGGACTAAGTGTAGAGATATAGTTTGTAGGTGAGAAGAGGTGAGTAGAGTGGAACGGTTAGGTTCTACTGTGTTAGTTGAGGATGCATCAAGGAGTGATGCTGTAGGTGCAGGTGTTTTACTACACAGGTGTGTGGGAGTGAAGCACTGAAGTACACGAGTGCGGTGCGGTACTAGAAGTATTAGAGATAGAATAGGTAGGTGCTCTGGATGAGCAACTTACTGTGGTAGAAAAGTAAAGGTATGGTAGTGGTAGGCAGGGACACTGTAGGATGATATGCCTTGCTGTAGCCAGCCAGCTATTAGGTGTTGCTAAGGCAGTAGTAGGTAAATATGCTGATGTTGATGGCGATATTTGCTGTAACTAGCTGCATGGTGGTACGGTGTGATTGAGAGTGTTCAACGTATGAACAAGGAGGTTCATGCTGTGGACGGGGGTTCACAGTAGTTGTGGAGTGGACGGGAGTTCACGGTAGTTAGAGTATGTGCGGTGTGCAGCTGCAGTGTGTGTAGGTTGTTGGTACGTCAGTGTGATTCGGTAAAAGTCACATGGGGCGAGGATTGTGGTTGCAATAAGTGTGAGTGTGCGAGTGCGGAAGTGAGGGTCAATGGTGTAACAATATGTGAGTTGAAGTTTTTGTTGTTGTTTTGTTGTGAAGGGAAGAAGAGGGTGAAGTGTGCGAAGTGTGTGAATTGTGGTGAAGTGTGAGTAGGCAATGCAGGGCTGAAAATGAGAGTGCATTGGGGAATAAAAGAAAGAGTAAAAGCAAAGTATATTAGTATATATTAGTGTTAGAATAGTATGTTATAGGGGGTCACCTGATGCGCAGCTAGACGAGCGGACGTGTCCCGTTGAGCTCCTGCTGCCCCGCGCTTTCATCCGACAAGAATCCACGCTTCTTGGGGGCATCGAACAACTTGGACGTGCTGCGGGGGAGCCCTGCGGTCGGGCGCGCTGGACTGGCCACATGCCGGGTCGGAAGAAGCAGAGCACGCTGCTGGATTTCACTCCGAAAGTGAACCGCATGGCGCTGGCCACAAAGAAGCAAGATGGCGGCGCCCAGGTGCAATATACGGCAGCGGCCCCGGAGCTTCGTGAGCCGCCGCCTCCGGCCCCTGCGGACACGGCCGTCGCTGCAGTCCGGGAGATGCAGTGGCTGCTGAATGAACTCAGTGGCGCTCTGCAGGTACTATCTGAGAGGGTGGAGACCTCCTGTGCGAGCACTGTGGCCCTGGAGAAACGTGTCATGGAGGCTGAGACCCGGATTGGGGCCCTAGAGGACCAGGTGAACCCCCTCCTAATATAGAATGCTGCCCTCCAGGCTCAGGTACGTGCCTTGCACCGACGTGCTGAAGATCAGGAAGGTAGGGGACGCAGGCACAACGTGAGGATCACCGGGGTCCCTGAGGGACTAACAAATCGTAAACCGGAGCAGCGCATGGAGGCAATAATCAGGCAAGCCCTGCCAACTGCCAAGATATCGTCTCTATTCATTATTGAGAGGGCTCACAGATCTCTGCAACAGCAGCCCCCACCTGGGGCACCCCCCCGCCCCATGATATGCAGAATACTGAATTTCAGAGACCGGGACGCCATATTGGCCTCTGCCCGGGAAGCGGGTGAAATACACTGGGAGGGAAACAGGCTTTGTTTTTTCCCCGATTTTACCCTCGAGGTCCAGCAAAACCGCAGAAAATTCAATGACGTCAAGAAAATGCTACGGGATCGTGAAGTGCGGTATGCTATGCTCTTTCCCTCCCGTCTTCGGGTACAACATGGCGGCAAGACACATTTTTTTACGGAGCCTTCCCGCGCTGCGGACTTTGTTGAGCAAAATATCCCGCTCCCGAGATCCCGCAGCCCTCCCCTTGGTGTCAATGGTTCACAGAGGGGGACGCCGCCACGCGGAGATAATAACGCACCCTCGCCCAGGCAGGATACACAAGACCATGTCCATGACCCGGAGATCACACGGCTGGCCTCGGTGATAGATGCTTGGATGGACCACCGGGCACGTGTGGACCTGCCAGACTCGCCGTCTCACTCTGCCACCCCGTCCGGAACTCGACTTTCTGACAATGACTGAACTCAGCTGCAGTTGGGTGCGTGCTGATTGAGGGCTACCTCGGCGCACTTTGGGATGATTCTGATATCGGCGACAGCGATGCAGAGTCATCTCTCCCCAGGCACCGAAAGCAGGAGCTCGGCGCTGTTCCCTCCCTCCTTAGGTTGAGGGTACGGCAGGGACACACTGTGCACTGACCTAAAAATGCTGTTTATGCTTCTTGGTGTTTATATTGTTCTGGGTATGCAGGTCTGCATGTTGGGGCGGGCTTGCGAGGGTGGGGGGGTAAGTTGGATGGGTTTGGAAAAGTTAGATTTGGTTATATGTGCGTTTTCCTGGTGGATATTGGGTGTGGTATTTTGTGTGGATGATCTGGTTAGGGAAACTTGGCACTTTGTGATTATAGTAGTAGTTTTGTTTTGGCCGAGTGGGTGTGGAAATAATGGTATATGTGGGTGTGTTGTTAAGTGTGGTATAGTATGGGTACGATTTGAACGGTATGAGTTAATGAACTGGTATAGTCTGATTTATAATGAGGTTTGGGCATGGATGAATTATTGTGGACGTAACAATGTGGCAAAGTCAAACCTGTGGGGTGCGTTAGGTTTCTCTGTACAACTGTTCAATTCTATTGCACACCTCATGTTATTGCACCGTTGGTGTGCCAGAGATTATGGCCTGTTTGATGATGCGTGGTGTTTAAAGTATGGGTATGAATGGCGTGCAGTGTGTGGATGTATTATAGGGCATGATATGTGTGGTTTGGGGTTGATGAATTTTAACTATTCTCTTTGTAGAGATTTACAGGTATGGATTTTTGGCCGCGGACAAACAACTCAGATAATTGTAGACTCATGGCTGGGGCCCGACTACTGGGTGGAGCCGCCTGGCTCCGCTGAACATCCATCTGTTAGAGACCTGTGCCTCTTCGGTAGCTGCCTAGGTTGTCAACTATTAAGCACAGGCGATAGATACCAAGATGGCAGACATTGTAACAATATGTACGCAGGGGCTGTGAGTATTAGTGTGATAGGAGATGTATATGAAGTGTTTGATGTGATTGGGTTGGGCATAGATGAATTAGAACTGTTTTTGGGTGCATGGTATGACTGGAATATAGTAGTTTGTAATTGGTATGGTTGGATTATGGCAATGACCCTGTATGTTATCCGGGTGATATTTGTGATAAGTGGCTCATTATTGTTAGTAATTGTAAATTGCACGAGGTTATGGAGTCCTCCTCTACCACACTATAGTGCCTTGGCCCTCCTCCTCACTGGGGGCCCCCCATGTTTTGTGACCCTAATCTTGATGCTTCACACAGTGCCCCCTATACTCCCGCCGGCGCGATGACAGAATTGAAACTGATGAGCTGGAATGTAAGGGGCATCCTTAACTTCAGTAAGCGCCGTAGGATTTTCGCCATGGCCAGGGATGCGCAGGCACACCTCCTTCTCCTTCAGGAGACACACCTGGGTGACTTGGATGCGACACACTTTGGGAGGCCCTGGGCGGGGCATATGTACCATGCTACTTTCACCAGAGGGTCCAGGGGTGTGAGTATCTTAATCAGGAAGGGGATGGATTTCAGGGCCACCCGGGTGGAGGCAGACGTGGCTGGGAGATATCTGGTGTTATGGGGAGTTCTACAGGGGGTTCAGGTACAGATAATAAATGTATATGGGCCGAATACAGATTGTCCCGAATTCTATGGGGCCCTCTTGGCAAAAATCTCATTTGACCCTGCTGTCCTAGTTGTAGTATCCGGTGACTTTAATCTGACATTAGATCCAGATCTAGACAGATCCCGCAATATCTCGGGTAGAACCGGACGTGCTGCGTCGGCCCTGAAAACATTTATGTGGGAACGCGGGTTGGTGGACGTTTGGAGGATGCAGCACCCGACGGTACGCTCTTATACGTATTATTCCTCGGTCCACGATTCTTGCTCCAGAATAGACTACCTGCTTCTCACTTCACTCCATGCTGGCCTGGCATTAGACTCTGGTATCCTGGCGCGCACCCTTTCCGATCACGCTCCCATATGGGCTACGCTCCGATTGGGCTCTACACCTGCTTCGCCCCCGCGTTGGCGGTTTAAGGCCAACTCGTTGAAGGATGTTGCGTTTGAGGCCTCGTTGTCCGAGGCGCTCCAGGTGTTCATTCAGGCCAACAAGCCGGAGGACACTTCGGCAGCTATTACGTGGGAGGCCCTGAAGGTATACGTCCGAGGTATATGTATCGGTGTGGAAGGCGGTGTGCTGAAATCCCTTCGTGCGGATATCGCACAGGCCCGTGCCGAGATTGCCGTGCTGACTGAGACAGGTGCGCTCCCCTTCCCTCCGCAGGTCTTGGCCACTTTGCGTGCACAGTCAACCAAACTGGAAACAGCGCTCGATGCGGAGATACATTTTTTGAACTGGCCCAACAGGGTTCGGGGCTACGCCATGGGTGAACGGCCCAGCCGTATACTGGCCTCTCTGGCCAAATCAGATGCCTCACAGAACTTCATTGCGGCCATCCGCGATGCTGGCGGTGTTGTGCGCGCTGATAATGCGTCTATTGGTGAGACCTTGGTGCGGTACTTCACTGAGTTCTACGCTAATGTGACTCACGCTTCTGTCGGAGATATTACAGAATTCTTGGCTGCGCTCCGTCTCCCTTTGATTTCTGTGGCCGATTCATCTCGGCTTGATCTTCCCGTGACCCTGGCCGAGGTCCAGGCGGCGATTAAAGATCTATCCCCGAGGAAGGCCCCTGGGCCAGACGGGTTGGATGGCTCATTCTTTAAACACTATTCGGCTCTACTGGGCCCTCTTTTAGTCCAGATGATTAATGAGTGCATTGCTGCGGGCCGTTTCCCCTCCTCGTTGATGTCCTCTGTTACCATTCTGCTCCTTAAACCGGACAAAGACCCGCTGGACGTCACTAGTTATAGGCCACTCGCTCTATTGAACCATGATCTTAAAATATTTGCTAAGGTGATGGCCAACAGACTCCAGCCATTGCTCACCTCCCTGGTCCATAGTGATCAATGTGGTTTCATCCCGGGGAGGTCAACGCAGGATAGCCTCCGCCGTACATTTACATTATTAATGGGGAGTGACCCGGCTCCCGATGCGTCCTTTCTCTCGCTGGACATAGCGAAAGCGTTTGACTCTATAAACTGGGAGTTTTTGTTTTGTACATTGCGACGCCTGGGCCTTGGACCACAGTTCTGTCACATGGTGAGGCTCCTCTACACGAACCC
>JAUEJH010132688.1:0-15973 GCA_032275315.1 Desmognathus intermedius
GCCTTTTTAAAAAAAATGGGATTCAACTGGAAATACAGTGCCAATTATCATCCGGAGACGAATGGACTCGTTGAAAGGATGAACAGGGTAATTTCTGAATCTATCCAGCTATTCCTTTTTAACAACATGGACAGGGTAAAGGCCTTACAAGACACAGTTTGGAGTTATAGGACTACCCCACATTCATTAACCAAGGTGTCTCCTTTCAAGATTATGCGGGGACGTGAACCAAGTCTGAAATTTCACCCTGGTTGGTTGAATGTGGATCAGGAGGAGAATTGGGAATGTGTTCAGAAACGGATAGCGGAAGCACAAATTACTTACAAGGAGAAAGGTGATGCAAGGAAAGGAGCGAAGAAGGTTGAAATTTGTGGGAAGGACTTGGTTAAAATAAGGAAACTGGAAAATAGCTATAGGAAGGGGGAATCGAAGTACTCTGAACCCTTCAAGGTTATAAAGATAATGACCAATTGCCTACAGTTAGAGAATGGCAAAATTTGAAATTTAAATTTATCAAGGGTGGCAAAGGTAAATCCTAACAACTGCACTACTCAACAAAAAAAGGAAAGGAGTGCTCCACTTCAAGTTCCTTTGCAAATGTGTGGCGTAAGAATACATGATGACGTTCCTGTTCATACTGAACCTTCTACCAGCACTAGTGCTCCGAATGGGAGGGCGCACATGTCTTGTGATGTACTGAACAGTAAGGCATCGGAAGCAGATGCAGGGACTGTTATTGTTAAGGAGAGACCTAAAAGAACGAGATGCCCTCCTAAGTCACTGAGGAAATATGTTACTTATGTATAATGGAGGGAGGGGGGTATGTTATGTTGTGTTATCTTGTGTTATCAAGTTGGAATTGCTTTGCTCACACTCACTGTGAAAAACCAGCATAATGTTATTATATAATGTTCAGAATGTTCTGCAACCTAACTTGCCAGCCCAGGGAAAACTTTAGAATGTTAGCGTTACCAGGGCAACCCCTCTGACCAGTGTCCCATGTTGACAGTTGGAGCCTGACTGTTCTCCTGACTTGAGGTGTACCTGTTGGGCCATTAAAGTTACACTTGTACCTGAGCTGTGTGCTGTCTTACCTTCCGTCTTTTCAGAATCCCCTGGAGGCGGTCTGACAGCCGCCTATCAAGCGAATTACTGACTGCCTCGCTATGCGGCTGATAAAACTCACCCGCTGTGTGGTCGAAGGCAGGGCTGATGCACAGGCATACTCTCATACCAATCCCCATTTAAAGGTTTATGTCCCAGTGGCCGGGGATGGGCCAATGCACGTGCAAATGGGCATGTTATTAAAGGTTGCAGAGCATATGCTGTTGTAACAATTCATATAAAAAGGTTTGTGCCCCCAGCCCCGCGTCCGGGTGACGAGGCCTCTGCCAGCTGAGGATGAGCCTCTGCAGGTCTTGAGGGACAGAAATGATAATATGTCTATGCCCCTGGCCCCCGTGCCTGGAAATTTAACGACTAACGGAGCCTAAGCAGGACATGAGGGGATCGCGGCTGCAATGCTCTGCCGTGTGGGCCCTGTAATGCGTATGGGGTTATAGGGGCACCACTGGAGGTTCATACTGTAATTTTGTCCTGTCATTGTGATGTATGGATTGCATACTGGCAGAGGTTTATTGCCTCTTGATGCCTTAATTTGTTACTCTACATGTATGCTGCCCTTTTATACCTAATGTGTGGTTTGCTTACGGTGCCCTTTAATTATTTTAGGCGCATAACGTAGTTTCTTATGTCACACTGTATTTATTATTGGTTTGCTTAATTAAGGAGGTTTATTGCCTCTTTAGGCCTTCCTCTTATTACTTATAACTGTTGCATGGTCCGCTTATGGGTGCCATGTATTGTTGCAAGCTGCCTCTTTATAACTTGAGTTGTATATGCTAATTTCTCTTGCTTGATTTGAATAGGGATGAGGCAGAGGGGTGAATGCATTGGAAATGCTTTGATGCTTGGGTTGGGCATGCAGGCCGGGGCAAATCCAACAATGTTCTTTTGTGCTGAGACTAATATTTGTGCAAACTTTCAGCAAATGCCAATAGACTTAAAGGGTTGTTATGGGGTCATTGTTTTCTGCTTACTGGCTGTCTGGGCAATGGTTTCGTAGGCCAATATGATTGCAATTGACCAACTTCGGTAGCTTCTGGCTACACCTTTTAATTTGGCAAATATTATGGTCGCTGGGTAGTCCTGGTCTGACATATATGATTGTTTATCAATTGGCTATCGAGTCAGAATTATTTCATCATGGTCGCTGTTTTTAGGCCAGCTCACTTGTTTGTTAGGCCATACCTGGCCAGACATATATATTTATTATGGTTGCTGGTGGTTAGTTCAGCTCACTATTTGTTGGACCAGTACATCCTGTTATGGTTGCTGATTGTTAGTACAGCTCACTGGTTGTTAGCCTATTACATATGGTCTGATATCAAGTGGCTAACAGGCCTGATTTATTGTTAGGCCAGAACATATGGTCTGATATCAAGTCTCAATCAGGCCTGATTTATTTCATTATGGTTGTTAGGCTAGCTCACTAGCTGTTGGGCCATACCTGGCCAGAAATATAAATTACTATGGGTGCTGGTTGTTAGTCCAGCTCACTGGTTGTTAGGCCAGTATATATAAAATTAGGGTGACTGTTGTTAATACAGCTCACTGGTTGTTAGGCTCATAGATATATATAGATTATTATGGTGGCTGTGGTTAGTCCAACTCACTGTTTGTTAGTCCAGTGGATGTTATTATGGTTGCTGGTTGTTAGTCCATGGTTCTGGTTGTTAGGCCATGCTCAGCCAGATATATATATCACTATGGTTGTTGGTCACTGGTGCAGCTCGCTGGTTGTTAGGCCAGTGGATATTATTATTGTTGCTGGTTGTTAGTCCAGCTCAATGGTTGTTTGGCCAGTATACATTATCATAGTTGCCGGTTGTTAGTCCAGCTCACTGTTTGTTAGGCCAGTTCATATTCTGATATCCATTGGCTATCAGGCCATATTTATTTTGGTATGGTTGTTGGTTGTTAGGCCAGCTCACTGGTGGTTACACCATTCTATATGTTAATTAGAATAGTGGCTAGTTGATAAGCTAGCTTACTTGTTGTTAGGCCTTACCTGGCCAGACATATTAAAATGGTTGCTGGTTGTTAGTCCAGCTTACTGGTTGTTAGTTAAAAAATGTTACCTGTTGGCCTGCAGGCCATGGGCATTCCTCCATTTCATTTATGTGAATTACTATGTGGTTCTCTACTGTTAGGGATGGGTCATGAGTGTTGAGGCCATACTATTTTCTCAAGAAACCAATCGTTGCCTTCTGATATGTGTCAAAGAAGGTTCCCATCTGCTGTTGTTTTATACGTAATAATGCCTCACAATTTAGATTGTTTGGTAATTCTCAGTTCTTTTTAACCTAGGTTTTTATAAGGTTAACACAATGCCATACAAGAAAGTCTAAAAATAGCGATGAAGATGGTGCGATGAAACGACTGCTGGTGAGATTGCACAAAAAAGGCAGTGAGCGGCTGCAAAGAGCACTGGATGAGGATGATGCAGGGCCAGCAGAAAAAAGACGCCCTGTCAGGTCAACAAGGGGAAAGCGGCAAAGGCGATTCATGGAAGAGTAATGTAAACCTAAGAGGAGGAGGTACCCATCAGGGTAATTGAAGATGAGACAACATCAGAAGAGGAAAGTCGCCTGGTGGTGAAGGATGGAAAAAATGAGGTACCTAGGGGGAAGAAACCCTGGGTCGAGAGGAGTTCTGTACATTGGCTTGGTGGTTTTTCTGTTCTTGCCAGCGTTATAGTTATACACGGTCACGAGGGCCGATAGGGACCATAGAGAAAGGGCCTGACTGTGATACGACAGCAAATTTCGTATGATGAACGTGAATAAGAAAACACTGCAATGGGATGAAAAGGAGCGTTACCACTGGTTGGGTGAGGTGGCTTAGCCATCAAAGAAGTCCAGGTGGGGCTACAGTTATGCCCTCTCTTATAATGCCACTGGAGCTGTTTCGTCTAGGACATTGAATCCTGTAGTGCCTGGTATTTGTTGGAAGTATAATGACAAGGGATGTGCTAAGGGTTTTTCCTGTCTTTACAGACATTGCTGTTCCGGCTGCAGCATGGCAGGCAGTCCTGTGTCAAGATGCTTCAAGAAGCATAAGCCAAAAACACAATCCCAGCGGAAGTACAGGTGGGTGCAACGGTTTACCATCCCTCATAATTTTTTTGTCTAGCATATTTTTTTAGCATCCTATCCTTCCAAAAATTATCCTCAATTACTGTATAATGGTTTCCATTTTGGATACCAATGATGGGGTGAGTGTCCCTTTCCATTCCTAAGAATCATACCTCTGTTATGGTCAAACCAGAGGAGGCAGCTACAAAAATATTAAAAGAGCTAAGTTTAGGCCATATGTCTGGTCCTTTTCTCTGATCTCCGGTTGAGAATTATATTTGTTTTCCTTTGGGTTTGGTGCCCAAGAAGACACCGGGTGAATTTCATTTGATTCACAATCTATCATACCCAAAAGATTTATCTGTGAACGATCATATTAATCTTGCCCTCTGCAGGGTGACATACAGTTCTATGGATCAGGCAATTGCCCTGATCCAAAAGCTAGGTCCTGGAACACTTATGGCCAAGACGGACATTGAATCCATTTTTTGTCTGTTGCCTGTTCACCCTCATGACTACCGTCTGTTGGGTTTCCATTGGGAGATGCAGTTTTTCATGGATCATTGTATGCCCATGGACTACTCCATTTAATGTTCTTACTTCGAGAAATGTAATTGTTTTTTTACAGTGGGCCACTGTCAAGTTTTTGCAGAAGGGAGTGGCACTTCATTACCTGGATGATTTCCTATTTCTAAGGTTGCCACATTCACTCGAGT
Source organism: Desmognathus intermedius (assembly GCA_032275315.1). Taxonomy (NCBI): domain Eukaryota; kingdom Metazoa; phylum Chordata; class Amphibia; order Caudata; family Plethodontidae; genus Desmognathus; species Desmognathus intermedius. Next base: position 4,913 of record JAUEJH010132688.1, read on the forward strand.
ACAAGTTAGCATTGTGCGGTTTCTGTGGATTCACAAGTGTGCGGTTTCTGTACACATATGAAGTCTATAGGGGTGCCATTTGCCAAAGGCAAGACAGAAGGGTCATCTACAGTTTTGAGTTTTTTTGGAAATAAAGTAGATACTGTGGAGGGTGTTCAACGCCTGCCCTCGAGCAAGATTGATGAATTTCTGCATGCTCTTCAAGTGTGTCTTTTGGCCAAGAAGGTTATGCTTTGGCAACTGCAAATGATAGTTTGGCACTTGAATTTCACATTGAGGGTGATGCCTACGGGTAGAGTGTTTTTACAGTGCATCACCACAGCCATGTCTGGTCTGAAAGCTAGGCATCACCTGGCCCGTTTAACAAAACAGGTGAGGGTGCATATGTTAATTTGGGAACGTTTGTTGTTAGAATTCAATGGTAAGGTTCTGTGGCTTCAGCCCCCCTCCAACTTAGATGTTTCCCTTTAAACAGATGCTGCCGGTAGTGTGGGGTTTGGGGCGATTCTTGGCAACAAATGGTGCATGCAGCTTTGGCCTTAAGCTTGGATAGACTCGGGTAAGACTACCAATATTGCTTTCTTGGAGCTTTTCCTGTTGGTGGTTTCGTTAGCTATTTGGGGGGGACCAGTTACAGAGGAAGTCCATAGTGTTCTGATCCAACAACATGGGTGTTGTAGAGGTGGTCAACAAGAAATCTGCTAAGTGCCCCTGGGTTTTGTCTCTATTATACCATCTGGTGCTATTGTGTTTGAAGTGCTCCATTTATTTTACTGCTAAGCATGTCCTGGGTGAGGAACAAGGCTTCTGATGCTCAGTCTCATTCTTAGTTTGCAGGATCTCAGGACCTGTGTCCATAGGCAGACGAGGTGATGACCCCCTTCCCCAGGCCTTATTGAATATTGGTGGGTCAGGTTTTTGCCCTTAATTGTGAAATCTGTATCTGCCAAGACTAAGAGTGCACATGACCATCATATTTGGGATTATTGTTGTTTCTGCAGGGATAATTATACAGGCAAATTTTGGACCGGGAAATCGGTTGAGGAATATATTATCTCCCTGCATTATGCAGGCAGGACAGTATCTACAGCCCGTCAAGCCTTGGCAGCCTTAGCATTTTTTGTTAAATTAAAAGGAGTGTCTTGTATCTCGTTTGCAGCAAAGAAAGCTATGTCTGGATGGCGAAGGGAACAACCTTCCAGTGGGATAAGCGTTGTCCTTTTGACCATAAAATGTTGGAATCTATGATCTTTGCATGGTCAGCCCTGTGTAGTGATGGTAATCAACTGGCCCAGTTTGCCGCTGCTTTCATCTTGGCCTTGCAAGGTGCTTTTAAGATTGGGGAATTGGTAGCTAGCTCTAAGCTTGATTTAAACTGTGGCATCTTGCTAAATGATTGTAAAATTTCCACCGGAAGTGTGTCTATTCTGTTGCGGAGGTCTACGACAGACCAACTTGGTATAGGGGTGTGGGTGGATATGCCATGCTCTGCTAATGATCCTTTGTGTCCAGTGTCTGCTATTAGGAGAGTGATAGCGTTCAGACCTCTGCTCACACCCTAATGTACTGGTGCACGTGAATGGCTCCCCTTGACTAGATATAAATTCTAGTTTATGCAAAGGAGTGCTTTATTTGCGGGTATTTTCAGTCTGGATTTGGGCTGCCACCTGTTTCGCTATGTCCAGTGTGCCATCCAAAGTGGTGAATTCCAATGGTCGTTGGAAATCCAGTTACTATAAAAAGTATATCAGGCCCAATTTGTTGGGGCTATGTTGATCATCATGTGACTTGCCATGCGTCCTTTACCTTTGCCGCCAGGTGAAGGGCACAGGATAAGGGCAGGGCCTGACCAGGCTACTTCCCTGCCCAGCAAGACACTGGGATCCACTCCAGCATGCCCTTCACCTGCTCCAGAGCCCTGTAACAACAGCAACAGTGGGAGCAGCAGCCATCTTAGGGTCAGCTCCCCTCGCAAGGACACCATGGCTCCTCCAGAGTTCACCCTGCAAGAGGATTCCTCCCCTCCTCCCTCTGGCCCGCTTGGGGACTCTCACTCGTCACCCTCTGCCTTGGAGAAACCACTGTGGCCAGTGTGAGTGCCTTCCTCTCTGTAGGACGGACCTGCCCGGCACACTTGTTCAAGGGGCGGGGCCAGGAAATCAATCCCCGTCCCATCGGCCTTCGGACCAAAATCACACCTACCAGGAAATGCGGGAGCAGTCAAAACACTGTGCATTCAAGCCGGCAGGCAAAGCCTCCTAGTGAAGAGGTGGCCCCTGTTTTGTCACGTCAGACCTAGAAGGCTCACCAGGTATGCCCCCAGTGGGCCCCTCTCAATCTCTTTTTTCTTCTTTGTACTGCTCCTCGCCCTCACAAATGCCGGAGCCTTCTTCCTTGTTTACTCCTTCCCGCTCTTTCCTCCCGGCAACAACATCCAACGAGGACCATGGGCCTCTCACTATACTTCTGCCCGCTCGAGATACTATAGTGCACACTCCCGCTTCTGCGGTTCGAGTGCCACATCTGGTCATACACCCATTTCCCGTTCAGGGTCTTTTCACTCCCTGAGCTCTGATGAACTGCTGTCGCAGATTCTGTCTTCGCCTAAAGTTAGTTCCACCCCAAATTGGTTGTCTCTGGACATCTGGGCAGGTGTAGACTTTTTTAAGGAGGACCCGCAGATCTCCACCAGACACTTAACATGAACACTCCCCCCTCCACTGACCTTCCTCCCTCCTCAGTGCCCTGTAACACCAAGGATATTTCGTCAGTCCCACTGAATAATCAGGAAGCCTTAACCTACTCCATCACCCTCCCCTTGCCCACGTGCCCCCTCCTGGTCCCTGTCTCAGCGCCATCTTTAGCTCTAGGCCCCTCCCTTCGTAAGGAGCTGGTCATTACTCCCTCTTCACAGGTCTTACCAGTAATGGGAGAGGATGTTCCACTTCAGCTCCCCCTAGACTCAGGCCCCCTGTTGTACTCCCCTAGACCATCTGGGCCAGGCCCCCCTAAATCAGGTTCACTGGGCCTCATTAATGCTCGCTCTCCAGTTGCCCATGCCATAAAACCGCACAACCTTAACTCTGATTTCTAAATACAAACATTGGCCATTACCGAGACCTGGTTCAAACAAGGCTCTGGCCCTCCCCAGCATGATCTGGTACCTGAACACTACCGGCTCATTTCCAAACCGTGAGTCGGTAAGACGGGGGGTGGGGTGGCCATCATTTACCATAACTCTATTTTCTTTAGAGTTATTCCCATTACATCAGAGCCAGCCTCCGGAGTTACAGCTCCTGTTAGAGGACCTCATCCTTGTTCATGATAGGCTGATCGTATGGGGAGACTTTAACATTCATTACAACAACCTGGAGGATCCTTTCTCCATCAAACTGAGATCCCTCATGGCAAATCTGCAATTCAATCAGCACCTCTCTGGATCCATGCATCAGCTTGGAAACCAGCTTGATCTCCTGTTTGAGCAGAACTTACCCCAAACCACCAGTTCCATCATTCCACTGCCATGGGGGACCATTTACTCCTCTTGGCCTCTGAGGCATTATGGGAATCTCCTCGGTCTCCTGAAAAGGCCGCAGCTATAAAAAAGAAAATTCTCATTCGTTCACTTAAGGATCTTACCCCTCATTCCTTTAGGTCTATTTGGGTCCCATGCAGTAGGTCAGATCTGCCGCCTGATGAGCTAGGCGCCGTTCTGCACACGGAATTGGTCTTTGCTCGCAACCAGCTTTGCCCTCTTCAATTGGTGAACCCAAAAAAGGCGGCCCATCTAAGAAACAAATAGTTCAACAACGAGCTTAAACATCTAAAAACTCGAGACCGTGCTATATACCGAGCATGGCATAAGTCTCACAGTCGTTTCAACCTTCAGCATTGGCAAAAAACACCAGGCCTACTACAAACTAACCATAAAAAAGACAAGAGGGATTTTGTTCAAAGACAGATCCAAACCTCTAAACAATCTACCAGGGAGCTATTTAAGATCACAAATGCCCTCTCCCTAGTCCCACAACAGGATGAGCCCGTGAATCCGGCCTCACCAGTTTTCTGTGGAGGCCTAGAATGCTTTTTCTAAGACAAGGTCAGCGCCATCAGGGCCGATCTCGAGGCATTTTCTCCGGATCCAGAGCTGGTTGGGGCCCAGTTGCTCCTGGCAACTTGGTCATCCTCTGTGAAGTCACCCCAGAAACAAGCTGTCATCGACTCGGTAGTTCACGAGCAATCCTAGGAAAACACCACTCCCCCCTTGGCAGATCATTCTCAGGAAAGACTTTCCAACCCACTCCCTCCTTTTCCAATGCACCAGCCTTCCCTGATCCCCTTCTCTCCAGTGTCACAGGCCAAGGTCCGACAGGCCATTTTGAAATTGGGCCCCTATTCTTCTCTCCTGGATCCCCTTCCCACCTCAGTCCTCAAAGCACTGCTGGAGGACCTGCTCCCTGACAACACAACATTGGTCAATGCTAGTCTAAGGGAAGGGCGGGTTCCCGCTGCATGGAAGAAGGGGGTGGTGGTCATGCCACTGCTCAAGAAGGCAGACTTGGACCCAGCAGACTACAAAAACTATTGGCCCATCACACAACTTCGCTTCATGGCACGCCTGGTGGAGGTTTTTGTGACCCAGCAGCTTCAAGCCTACTTGGAACAACACCAACTGCTACACGATTTCCAGTCTGGCTTCAGACCGGGCAGAGGGACTGAGGTGGCACTGGCGGACGTGCGGGAGAATCTCCTCCGGTGTTCTGATCACAGTCACCCTTTGATACTGGTCTTACTCAACCTCTCGGCTGCCTTTGACATGGTTGATCATACCATCCTGAGCATGTGGCTCGAGGAGGTGGCTGGTATATCATGGGTAGCACGCAATTGGATTCTTTCTTCTCTATCCAATCAGGTGCAGGTAGTTCGCTGTGGGGAGGTTCACTCCGGGGAGATCCCTGTCCCCTTTGGGGTGCCTCGGGGCTCCCCCATCTCCCCAGTCCTCTTCAACCTGTACATACATACGCCCCTTAGCCTCCCTCCTCGAGGCCATCAGCTTGCCATTTCATTGCTATGCCAATGATACTCAGCTACTAGTTGATCTGCTTGAGGTGGCAGGACATGTCCACCGTTTGGCTCCAGGCCTAATTTAGATTAAGGAGTGGATGCGCCAAAACAAGCTTAAGCTCAGTGGGGAAAAAACTGAGCTTCTGGGCTTTCTTGGATCCAGGAGCTCCCCGTTTTCCCCCGGTTCCCTGGCCTTCCTCCTGGGGTCCCCGCCACCGGTGTCCACTAAGGCCCGCTATCTCGGAGTGCAGATCAGTCACAATCTGGATGGTGAGGCGCATGCGGCGAGTACGACCGGCGCTTGTCATGGCCACTTCAGTTCAATGTCCAAGATCTTCCGGCTGCTCACTCTGGCCCAGAAGGTGGCACTCTATCATGCCTTCATAGGCTCAAGGCTGTCTTATGGCAGTTTCTTTCTGCATCAACTCCAAAAGTTCCAGAATCGTGCCATTTGGGCCATTTTAAATTTAGGCTGGCATGATCACATCTCTCCTTGGAGGTCAAAGTTGGGATGGCTTAGCATCAGATCCTTGATCACCTTCTGGATATGCCTCTGGCTTTTACTTTACTTTACTTTATTGACTAGATTAACGTGCCACATGCCCATGGACCTCAAAGCTTCTCATCTGCAAGGCCAAAACCTACACTCATCACTGAGTCAGGGCCCGCAAGGCGAGGCACCCTCTCAGAGCCGTCCACTGTATCTTCTCCCGGGGCATTTCAACAAAGTCAGAAAAGGCAATAGAACTATCGTTCACAAAGGGGCCTTACTTTGGAATGCTCTTCCGCCTTCAGTTCGGACCCTGAAAAACTTTCTGGCCTTCAAAAGAGCTCTCAAAGCTCACTTACTGCAGTAAGGAGCACCTTCAGAGGCCTGCCACAGCCTCCCCGTGGCCGGACCCCCAGTCGTATTGACTCCTCAGGACCACCATCCCAAGCCTCGGCAGGACCTGCCCGCCCCAGTTGCTTCAATGACTCCCGGGGACCCTAGCAGGCTGTCCCTCCCTTTCAGTTGACCCTGGCGAGCCGGGGGTTTGCCTTCTTCCCCCATACCGCTACGCAACAACAGGGCTCTCACAGAGCGGGCAGCCCGCAACAAGCAAAGATTGCGCGCCACGGGATATTATCCTCGGATGGGATAATTGTGCCTTTGCTTCAGCTCTGCCCCTGCTCTAGTCTGCCAGGTGACTTGTCTTTAGTCCCTTGGCCGCTTTTTAATTTGTTTATTTAAACTGTGTTGTTTGCGGTTATAAGCCATTGGGCTCAATCACGCTGTACAAAAACGTTTAATAAATAAACAAATTTGCAATTTCCCTTTTTTATTCTTTTGCAGTTATTCCCCCAGCTGGCGATCACCCTGTGGCCTGGACATGTCGCCATTCATTTGTAATATGGACCGTTTATTATGGTGTTTATTTATCTTCATCTGGCAATATAGTGTTTGTGTACATTTTTTCTTTTCGTCATCCTACTCTATATCTAGTAGGGGTGAGCTGGGCCAGTAATTCCACCTCCCTGGCAGAGGAGTTGATGGGTTTCCCCACGGTTTCGAATGTACTTTGTTTGATATTTAGTTATTTTGCAGGTGCAGCTAGACCTACCAGCTTGCTGCCCTGGTAGATTATGTTTACAATATTGTTCATAATTTTCCCATTCCCGTGGTCGAGAAAGTTTTATCTGCTCATCTTAGTATGATGAGCAGGGGGTCCCCAGTCGATGCAAAAAATAAACGATAGCAATAATTTTTCCACCACATGGTTGTCTATGTATCTTTGAATGATCTCCTTGCTCATATTGCACTGATGCCAATGTTTGGTTGTGTTTCACTATTTATTTCCATTATTTCCTGGTGAGGCAATCGCATCCCTGCGTCCCCTTATCAAGTCGATACATGGGCAGATATGAGAGTTCCAGAAAAATTACAGAGGCAACATTGCCACTGCTTTCGTAACACTTTCGTCTGTTAGTGGACAGTGACGTTTTGTGTTTGCCAAAGGCAAACGCGCATTACAAGATGCACCACTGTACAATATTATGTCCTCGTGGAAGGAGGAACGCTGAAGGCATCTCAGATAGCAACGTGCTAATCTTATTTAAATTAGATAAGATGTAGACTTTTATTACTGTAGGTAGTTTGGGCTGAAATCAAAGAAAACATTTGTTTCAAGCATGCTGCAATCCCACTGATGTCAGGCCAGGTTACGTTTCACCTCAGATTTCTTGTGAAGATTGTAAAGCGCCTGATAAGGCCTGAGAGGAATGCTGTGGCTAGGTGCTGGAGTATAAAGGGAGCTGCTGGACTATGCCTCAGTGTCTCTTACCCTAGACATTGCTGTGTGTCACTAGCTGCAAGACCGCCTGGCTTGTACAGTGGCACTTTAAGGACCAATACATCAGCAAGCATGTCTTCCCAACCAAGTCTAATACACATGTTCAATGGAATCCCCTTCACCACCAGATCTTCAATTGAACTGCTGAAATCCCTCGATACATTCCAGGCACGAGAGGATGATGTTGTTCTTGTTTCTTATCCCAAGTCTGGTAAGCCTGCCTTTAAAAGCCTTGTTGTGTTTACTTATGTTGTTTAAAATGCATTGGAAGGAAGCCTTGATTTCAAGGTAGAAGAGCTCCTCAAATTCAATGGTTTTCTTCAGAAAAATGGAATTTACCTGAATGATGATAATGTGTTACAGTCTTTTGACCCGATTCACAAAGCAGTTACGTTTGAGTATACGTTTGTTGTTTCCCAAACATCAAACGTATACTCAAGCGTAACTGCTTTGTGATTCGGGTCTTTTGTGTTTAAAGGGGACCGGTCATCGCAATGAACAGAAGAAATATAAAGGTGTATTCTCTAAGAGCATTAAAACTGCCTATAATTAATTTTTTCTATTTTCTGTGAAAATGTTTTTGTACAGTTTGATTGTCAAAATAGGATATTTGTAGGTGTTACTTCACAGCTTGAGCTAGAGGGCAGCAAGAGTATAGGAAAATTCTACGCAGAATTTTAGAAAATTCTAAAATTCTGTTTTGCACTGAACTGAATAGCCAAGTTGTAATTAGGGGAATGGTAAGGGGTAATTCTGCTTACCTCATGTTTTACCTCTTGAAGCATTGGCCATGCTGAACACTTAGTTACAATATTCACTGGTTTTGTGAGACCTTCAGCAGAAATTCACTATCTTCTCGGATCTATTCAGTAAGTATTTAGTCAATGGATGGTAACAGATGCTTTTCCCGTTCTTTCAGGGACCCACTGGCTTGCTGAAATTATAAAGCACCTGTATGCTTCCAAAGTGACCCTCACATCCCCACTGGAATTTGGGGATATTTCAAAATTAGAAGAAATGAAAAATCTGCCGTCCCGAAGAATCATCCCCACACATCTGAGTTACAACATGTTGCCACATGATCTGAAAGCCAAAAAATGCAAGGTAGGAAAACCTTTGGGAAACCAGGGACTGGAAACCATATACATAAGGGTGTGTCCCAATGCAAATAGCCAGTGCCTAGTCTACCTCTATGTGCGACTCTGGGCCATAGGCCAATGTTCCTCTGGAATGCACCTGTTCTGTAATGGCGGCCATCTGAACATATGCTCTTGTTTGAACTGGGTAAATTTGCCTTTTGTGTTTGGACTGCACAAATTTGACTACACACAGTTCTTTGTCTATTTTGACTGCACCATTTCGACTGCAGATCAAAATGGTAAAAGTACTGTGTGCAGCTGAACAGGAAGGTAAGTGGAGTTACTCTCAGTTAGGGCAGTTGAGGGGGTCTTTAGTAATTAAGACCAGGGCCTGAGAGGATCGTTTTTAGGGTACGCAAGACAAAGTTAAAGTTTGGGGGGAAAGGGTAAGGCATTAAGGGATGGTTTCCAGGAGTTAGTCTTAGTCAGAGAATATTTAAGTTTACGGACCCGAGATTTTTGGTTTTTGGGTCGTGGCTAAGGGTGGGAGTTGGTGACTGGGACAGTGGGAAAGAAGCTTAATTGCTGCAGTCCAAAACTACCAGTCTAAATGGACATATTCAAAATGGCTACAGTTGAAATGACCCAGAAGCTTTCTTTCATTGCCTGAAACATATCATGACATTGAGCAAAGAAAATCATAACAAATAGAAATTGTGCTTCAAAGAGAATGAGAGACATTGTTTTATTACAGAATATGTATGAAATGTCACAAAATAATATTGTATGAAGTAAATGTGCAGTGTATATTAAACTCATATAATTCAGCACTTTACGTCTACTAACAGCCTTTTATCCTTCATATAGGCAATCTACATTGTAAGAAATCCAAAGGACACCGCTGTCTCTCTATATCATTACTATCGCGATAACCCTAATCTACCCACCATTGAAACATGGCCCGCCTTCTTCAACATGTTCCTTAAGGGCGAAGGTAAGCATGTTAATACAAACAAAATATTAGATGTTTGTATGGTCTTTAACCTATTAGAAAGTTTTAATATCATTAGAATGAAGACTTCATGATAAAATGTTAAAATGGAACTTTTGTATATTTATGTAGATGTTTTCTTCAAAGTGTTGTCTTTTGGCCCTTACACACATAAAGATCACATAACAACAACACAAAAAACACACACATTACTACGAAGAGTTCTACAGAATCATATAGCACACAATATTTTTTATTATCCAATAATGGCTTATCCAAAGTGAATATAAACATGATTGAGAATCATATGGTGCACAGTGGTAATAAATAATTTATTACCTAATGATGGCTTCTCTAAATTGAACATAAACATGACTCCGGATCATATGACTTAGAAAAAGTAAACGAGGTGAGCTGTAGGCTGGTTGACAGCTGATTGAAGCTAGAGTTAAACCTTCTCAGATTAACTGGCTCACCATTGGTTATTGAGTCTTTATGGCTTTACTCCTTCACCTTCAGTCAATTCTTGAGACCACTTCAAAAGGTTCCATCCATTCATCCCTCTTGAAATCCAACAATGCAGTATCAAGATTAAAAATGTACCAAAATCTAGGCCCACAGAAACCTCTAATACACGTTGCTAGAATTAAATAATTATGGTCTCACAGTGGCATAATCACAATAAAATCAAAAAGTTGAAATCACTCGACTGCAGCAAAAACAGTCTGTAATGAGCGCAGATTATGTTGTGCAGTGAACTGTACTGTGTGATGTGTACTTTACCCTGAACATTAAAGCATTTCGAAACATAGCCTACACAAAGAACCCTACTGTCCCTATGCTTGTATGTTTGTCTTTTCTACACACTAATCTCGATATAGAACTCTAAGCACCCTGATGCTCATCAAAGGGCATTATGAAGCCCTAGACAGAATCTATGGGCCTTAATGGGAGAGTTCACTCCAATAGTTTTAAGTGTTCCTACCTTACTGAATGCAATTCCTTTTGTTTACATTTTTCACGTCATCTCATATGACTGTTTTTCCAATGCCGGCAATCTCTCTTTGTGCTAGGCCATTTTGTGGTGTGCGTTTGTCTTCATTTGCTACAAAATGAACCTTTCTTCCTTCTGCACCTTTCCCATTAAAAGAGGAATTACAAAAGTATCGAATGTCTCAGGAATTATGTAAACAATCAAAAATGGCACTGCTGAGGGAGAGATGGGTATTGGCAATTGGTGGCAGAAGGGGACACCATTTTCCCCTAGGGAACTTGCCATGTAACTTCTAATAAATGAAGTTGGAAACCGCCTTTTATTGGACCACTCAAACTTTACACATTAAACTAAAGCCTCTGATCCATTCACCCACTTGAGAGCCAGCTACAGTCATAAGGCAATGAATAAGATTTGCATTGTGTACGCTTTAAACAAAGTAGCTCTCCTTCTATAATTGTCCTGAGCTGGTCAGATAGCACAGCGAGTAGAGAACTCACATGTGACATCTGTGCAAGCCTGCTGTCGCAGGTTCGAATCCCGGCAGGGCCAACTCAGCCTTTCATCCTCGGAGGTCGATAAATTGAGTACCACGCTGTGGGG
>JAUEJH010143728.1:0-15580 GCA_032275315.1 Desmognathus intermedius
AAACACTTAACAGAAGGGGGTGGGGCCCTACATCGCCCAATAGTAACACTTTGCATGTATGATTGACTGTTACTCTGGGTTTCCTTTAGAAAACAAAACATTATAGGAGGAGGAGAGGCTGGCACGTGACTATTTCCTGTGCCATCACCAGATAGAGTTATTTTTGCTTAAAGTGGAGCACTCAAGATTTTGCATTTAGAGGAAGGAATTTTATCCTCTTAAACTCTTTACTATTGAAGGGGTCGCTTATGGCATTGTAGTGCAGGAACATACATAATATACATTAAAGTGTCTTTACTGTGAAGACGGTAGAAAGCAGTCAGATTTTGTAATCTGGGTGTGAGGAAGCAACTGAGCACTGACTGCAGACTCCAATTGGAAGAGGATCTGGTGTCACGTGGCACAGCAGAGAGCCCTGCTAATGGGCTCTCACACTCATTACATTATATACCCATTGCAAGGGTCCCAAACTGTATGTTTCTGGGTTTCCCAGCACTAGCTCTGGTTTCTAAAGTGAGATACGTTCCTGATGCAGAGTGTGAACAAGTTATCAACTCCATAGGCTCTCAGCATTCCATAGTATATGGCGTAGGAGTAGTACATATGTAGGCTTTACATTTTAACCTGTTCACAGAGTCACACTGCAGTCTATTCACCGGCAGGTTCAGTGGTATAATATATAATTCTCAAACTAATTAACTGGCAGTGTGTCAGCCGCCCAGTGACTTACCGCCACTCCGTTGCAGTATGCGGCCAGCGTGGGGGAGAGGCTCAGGCCTCTACGTCCGTAAACAGAGGTGACGTCAGAAGAGGTGAACATGTCCTAGGGGAAGAAGAGAGAGAATTCTGTTAGAGAAGACAAGACAGGTGCACACCTGGTGGGGGATAATCGGGGACAGTCTGGGGCAGGGTAGACCCCCAGCGCGAGACACCTTGGGATGAAGATTTCCCATCTAACCCCGGGGGTACAGAGTCAATGTATTTACAAAACCTTGATTTAACCTGTGCTGTGGGCTGGTACTTTGACCTTTTTCCCTGGCACCCCTCACATGGTATCTGTGGGTGACCCGGTACGTTGTGCGGATATATGTGGTCTGATTGGGGTATATTTGGCTGAACTCTGGTTCTTCAGCTGCATGGTATCTCATTGTGATGTTTTGTCTATAGGGCTCAACATATGGGAGATGGGTGGTTAATATTCTTATAAAGATATGCTTTTGAAAACCCAGGGTTTGCAGGAGGGTGTCAGCGTAGGGTCAGTGGTTCATAATTAACGTATTGGCTGAAACTGGGCCTCCTCTTACCAGATGGTGTCACAGGCTGGCCCAGTGCTATTGTGTATGTTGAGTGGGTTTGTGATAATCTATACCTCCTCTTCCAGTTACCTGCCAGTATAGAGGGAGGTGTTGAACCCCCAGGGCCTGCAGGGGGTTGGGTATGGGGGGAATGCTTCTTTATAAGGCCATTGGGATTAGCCATGGCTGGCCTTACCAGGCACAATGTAGGGCTTATGCTCAGTATTTTGGATCGGGGGAGGGGATAAACGCTGTATAAGGGACAGGTCTTTCTGCGCATGCTCCATACTACCTGATAGAATCTCAGGGTGATGTTGTACACTACTTGTTTCATATTCTCTTCTACCTGGCAGATATACGGCCTACGGAACGGTTGGGTACGGGGTGTGAGGTTCATTATTCGTGCATTGGTTTAATCGGTGCCCCCTCTTACCTGGCAGAAATTCAGGCTCGGTATTTTAGATCTGGAGTGGGTATGTATAATGCCAGGCAGACCCTCAGAATGATATTAAAGACATGGGGAGTGGGGGGTTAGATATGGTTTCAATGGTGTAAGCAATGCCCCCTCTTACCTGGCAGTATCTGAGGGCGATGTCGAACACGTGGGTCGTGCTGCCCACCAGTCCCACCCCGATGCTGTCCAGGATCATTCGCTTGCTCCGGTGCCGCACAGCTGGGGACAGGTGATCCGGCCGGACCCCGCTGATGAAGGAAGCGAAGCTGCTGGTGACAGCCTTCTCCTGGGGGGTCACGGACAGGGCTGCGGGGGGAGAAAAGACAGGATCAGATCTTCTGCTCACCGACTCCCAACATTTCTCTTGATCTGAACCAGCTCAGACCTACTCTTTCCCACTCTATCATCCACTCTGGCCTTCTGTCCCTCCTTCTTCCCACAGTGGCGCTCTCACGGCGCACCTCTATCGCCTCATTGTTTTATGCCGCACAACCCCCCACCGCCACCAGGTGTTTCAAACAATGCAGACTCGGCAGACAGATAGACAGACACCTACCTTCCGCGGCCGCCGTGTGCGTCTGTCGACAGAGCCGGAGCAGGGGCTGAGATTTCTGGAAGAAGAAAGAGGACAGTATCAGCAGTGTTTTTCTGTGTAAAGTGGAACTCTGGGAGGGCAGATAGCTCCATCCGTCCCGTTATAGACAGGCAGACTCTCCCACTCCAAAGAGTAAATAAGAAAAGTTCTCCCACCACAGACAGGTTCAGTTTCCCCATCATACACCATACAGGCGAAGCTCGCACCCCACAGATCAGTTCACTTCCCCCAACACAGACAGCAGTTCAGCCCTTCCACCAATATTTAAAGGCGCTTGAAACGTATTCACCAATATTTGGAAGTAGAAGCGCTGTAAGCAGCCTTCCCAACACACTAGGTTGGGACACTGTGTACTGGCTGAGCATTTAGCCCCCTGTCTAACCAAAAGACTGTCTTGAGTGAGATTTCATTTACCAATACGCCTTTCAAGAAGCGCGCATTGCAGTTAGGTCGAGTGAGATATCGAACCTGAGAATGTAGGACAAGGAACCGAGGTCCTCAAGCATAAAAAGCAAAGAAAGACTCTGAGCCCGCAGCCTGAGACTGCTCGTCCTTACCTGGAAGGGGCAGAGCAGCATTGTGTCCTCTGATGTTAGTCTGGTGCCTGTCCTGAGCGGTGGGTCTCCTGTGCCTGAGGCTGGTCACTGTCCCGAGAGGTGTCCTCCTTTCTCTGAGGCTGGTCTGTGCCCTGAGAGATGGTTCTCTGCCTCCGTGGTCCGCTTGTGCCCTGAGATGTCCTTCTCTGAGGCTGGTCTGTGCCCTGAGCGGTGGGTCTCCTGTGCCTGAGGCTGGTCACTGTCCCCAGAGATGTCCTTCTCTGAGGCTGGTGTGTGCCCTGAGAGATGGTTCTCCTCCTCCGTGGTCCGCCTGTGCCCTGAGATGTCCTCTGTCGCTGCTGCGGATAGCTGGCTGCTGCAGGTGCGCCTGTCTCTCTCTCTCTCTCCTGCCCTGAGTTATATACACCTGAGATTGCGGGTAGGGAATTCCCCCATTGAAGCAATATGCGGAGTGGCCGGATCAAGTCCACCCCCTGCCCCCTCCCCACACACACACAAACACCCTGCCCCCGGCCGGCACCTCCTTCTTTGTGAAACGCGGGTAACAATGCTGGGAAAATCCAGCTGGAAATATACCGAAGGAAACCGGAAACAGGAGAAACTGGGAAGGACGAGGAGTATCCGAATATGTTGCCAATATCAGGTGTGTGTCTGTGTCTCTGTGTGCGTGTGTGTATACACCCTTCTGCTGCATAAGACATCACGGGAAAGAGCGGGTCAGCGCATCTTGATCAAACGAAACATTGCATTTAAACGCACACGGGCTACTGTGCTGAGGGCAGATTCAGTTCGGGGACTGAAATCACTCGAATTATGACAGTTTAGCCCGATTCACAAACATTTACACCGCCAGTAAGTCACACTTTGGGTGTCATAAAAATGTAAGAAATTGGATTTACACACAAAGTGCAACTTACTTGTGCATCAGGCCCATATACAATACACAAACTTGGTTAACGTGTGTCTCGCCCATGGGCCTCAGTGCACCCTTTCATCAAAGCCAAATCAAGAACCCAGAAAAGTCATTGTGGTGATGCAGTTCAAAACCGGAGAAATAAGCAGAGTAGAAAACTAGGCTAGTATAGACTATAATAAGAGTCACTGCAAAGGATAGCAATGAAATTAAATTCATGATCAAAGAACATAATTATTTTATGCTGCACTATTCCACCCCTCGGGAATTCTTCGCTTTAAATCAAGAATGTGATGATATTTTTGAATCCATTCATGAGACACGTTTAACTCACGTGACCCTCCGTGTCATAACAAAGAACAAGCGTCCAACATGGCCGATCCCTGACTCTGTCCCCCCTTCGCATTATTTTACAAGCACCGAATGTCTCCCCCTCGCCCCCCCCTACCCCCTCCCCCCCACACACACACACACCAACACACACACACTTTCACGTCACTGTCACATTTATTTTTACAAACCTTGCAGTCACCTCGAGTGCTGACCCGCCCTCTGATGAATATACCAGTCCTCGGGGACAAATAAGGGCCCCTCGGAGCTGGCTCAGCAGTGCTCCGTACGTCCCACGCGAGCAACGTGTTAAGCCACGCCCCCGCCCACCTGGGGGAGAGGGCGGTTCAGGGGGGTGCAAACCCCTCGCAAATGAACATCATTGCTCGTGGCAGCGTACGAACAGGGGCAGGTCGTGCAGGGGGTTTCAAACCCCTCGCAAATGAACATCATTGCTCGTGGCAGTGCATGAACAGGTTGCACAGGGGTGCAACTCCCTTGCAAATGCTTTTTTTTTCTGCAGTAAATGTAGCAGCAGCACGACCAATGCGGCCGGCAAGGGAGGGAGGGCCAGGCCCTTCCCCACACCGCTCATCACATGCTCGCCACCTCTCGGGAACGTGCTTCTCGGCTTGGGGGGGTTGGCCGGCAAGTCGATTATAAATCACATGCATACAAAATGTTCCTTATAAGCAATTTTCCTGGTTCCTCAATCACGGTCTCTTGTCACCAAAGCCAAGAATAGCATCAAAATGATATTAAGAATGAAAGAAAAGGAATCATTTTATGCTGTTATTCGATACATAGCGCATTTCGGCTTCTTCGATTATAACCAAGAAGTTGGTGACAGTTTGTATTTTAGCCACGTGACCACTTTAACTGAAACTATTACGGTAAATATGTTGACAATGATTCTGATTAACATTATCTGTATTCCAAATAACAGACAGAAGAGTCAAAGCACCAGTAACTGATTGTAAATGTTTCCAAAGCTTCTCTGCTCCTATACATTTAAAACACGTGTGACTAGGGTTTGATCCACAAAACAGTTACGCACAAACGGAATTCTATGTCCAGTGTAAGTCCAATTGTAGTCAATCGGAGTTACACCAGATGTAAAAATAACAAAGCACGTAACTGCCTTGGCCCTAAGAATCAAGCCCTACACCAGGAGTAAATTACGCATTGGTTGTAACTCCCTTTGAAGTCAATGGGACGTAAACATAGTCCGTTTTTTGAATGCTTTGGAGGGATTTTTTTTTTGCAAGTGATAATCATTCAAGGGAATTTCCCCACTGAAATAATTAGCAAAATGGCGAGTATGAAAGGGGCGGGTCAATGGGGGCCGAGCACCCCATTATTTGGAAAGACTCGAGACAATGCAGGGAAATTTCGCCCTTATTAACAAAGGAAACCGGAAAACTGAAAGAGAGGAAAGACTTGCCAAACAGGAGAGATAGCCAAACATGTTACCAAGATGAATGTCTGTGAACCCTCCTGCTGTATACGACGACGTCACTGAATACACCAGGAGAGGGTCTGCGCACGTTTTTCAGAATATAACTTGTACTGACTCTGCGAAGTGCGATACTGCCCCACCCTTTCAGGGCGGCATGACCTCAGCTCGTCTAGCAAAATCACTGAAATTATTTACGCGCACGCTCTGTGTCACATGACAGGGCGCCAGCGCGTGACATTCAATTGCGCTTAAACTTGATTCAATATGTAAAGCAATACTTGCAGATTCCGGTGCACGCGCCTCTGCCGCGACCCCGCACTCTGTCCCGCAGTCTCATAATTAGATATTATTATCTTATTTACTAGCAGCCTGTGCCTTTGGCATCAAAATCCCCCTCTTCCTCTCCTCTTTTTTTTTTCCTCTCCTCTCCATGACATTGTCATATTAATTTTTGAAAGTTGTTTCAGGCACCTGGTGTTACCCACCCTCCAACGATGATAAATATATCTCTGAATAAGGTGTGAGATTGGCTCCCCTCAGGGAGAGAAAGAACTTTGACCTGAATGAAAAATATAAGGCAGAAGTCTCTAGAGCGTCGCCCGATTCACGAAACCCGTTATACTCCCTGTAAGTAACACCTGGGCCTGATCCACAAAAGAGTTACACAGAGCATTAAATGTCCATCTAGTGTAACACCCATTAAAATAAAAGGGGGTTACGTGCACCAGGCCCACTGGCTACAACTTCCACTTACACCCAGTGTGTAACTAACTAGTGGTGTAAATGTTTTGTGAATCGGGCGCTTTATGTTCACTAAACAAACCACACGGTTCGAAGGGAGCCTCAGAGGTGGCCCTGTCCCGCCCCGTTGTACTCCAGCACGTGTTTGCTGCTCCGCGCTTTGCAGTTGGCAGCTCTTCGCAGTGCCTTCAATTTTTTTTTCTTTAAAAGTATGTTATTGGTATTTATCAAGACGCACTGGACGCCCCGCCCCCTGCACTATGATCTGTTTTTCATTGGCCTGCCGGGCAGCCGTTTTGACTGACCATCCATCCATGTTCAGGTCAGGCAACATGGAATGTTAGAGAAGATGGCCAACACAAAATTGCTTTAATTTGCTCTTCATTAGTTTATGGCCTGCGGGAGAGATACATGGCATCCTCACTGGCGCGAACCAATGCTATATGCTTTCTCTGCTGCTCTGCTCTGCTCTGCTTGTCTTCAAGAGTGATTCAAGGACAAATACAATATGCATTGACAAAGTCTTTGCATAGGGGAAGGAAGTTGTGAATTATTCAAGCATGGCAATGCCATTAGTTGTTATTTTTCTGGGTCTAAGCATACATGCACTAAGCATTGGCAATGCTTTTATTTATTAATTTTCTGAGCCCCGGAATGAATGCAGCATGCATAGACATTAACTGGGCCAAAACGAAAAGCATCCTGACTCAGAAGACACCCAGAAGACATTCTGCATTTTGCTAACTGTGCTAAGACGTACCTGCAGTCAAGGGATATTTTACATAAGTACATTGTTCTGACTTTGTACTTTTGCTCACACAGACATTGCTTTTGTAAATCTAACTAACTAAATTAGCTTTTGGCATGACACATGCTTCCACAATTACACAATAGAAACGTGACAGATTCAACGCTGGAAAATGCATAATGTGTCCATGGTGGTGCAATATATGCTATGCTAAACAAAGCGCTTTCCTAGATCCACCCTCTTACAAGCTGTAATTATATAGCATTCTGAGTCATAGTGTAACATCAAATTGTGCCTGAGGCACTGAATGAGCTGAGGAATAAATAAGTCAGTGACCTGACTGAAACCTATAGACCTAGTTTTGGAAATACGGTGAGAGAAATTCCTGATCCTGATTTGCAGGCACAGGAATATCTCTTCTGAAATGCAATGTTTAAGCTCAGACCTGGATTATCAACACATACAGAAACCCAGTCTATGATAACAGCGTGTTCGTATTCTGTGTGGTAATCACCAAGATTAGTTTAGAACCTTCTAACATGCCTGTCTTTGTCAACATTCGTCTGCTTCTACTAATATGTAAACAATTCCATCGACACCCGTATCAGACAGTGCTGCCATGTGTCACCAATCTGCCGCGCTTTCTTTAAATCCTTTATGGTGGTTTTACAATGTGCTGCTTGTGTCACCCTTTTCCTTCAGAGAGTTAGAGAGCTGAAAGCAAAAGGGGAGAAAGAAAAACTTAGAAAGTAATTGGAAGAATACTGAAAAATGTTCAGGTGCAGGAAACACAATCTCAGATTAATCAATGATATTAGGGTATCTTCAGAAAGGTAGCTGTGCCTGAAACCTGTCACAAGGGCAATTACCCATCGGTTTGCCTACCCCACTATAGATTTGTTTAGCACACCACAGTGAGGATAACTTTACTTATTTCCTTGCTAACAATAACTGATAAATATCCAAAATACAGCACAGTAAGGGATATTGTTTGCAATTTGGAATTCATACTAATCTAATGGAGTAACTTTTTCAGATGAGAAGACTGATTCGCGAGCATTCAAGTTAAATACAGTTGTCATGTAACTTAGCAACTTTGCTTGAGAGTCATTCTTTGTTTTTTCAACACAATAGAGTATTAATCAAAAGATATCTTGGATCATGATTGTTTAAAAAATGATAAATAATGTTGCCATCATGTCAGTTTAATAATGGCTGCCCGGGAAGGTGGTGTTCAAAACCACCTCTGTAACTATTTTCTTCCAGTGAAATTCTGCAGATCTCACAGAAATGGTTTCACCCGGATATATTAATGGAATATATATCAAAAATTCCAAGAGTCTAATTCTTTTGTTGAGTCATGGCTTACATCTTGATCTACAACAAAATTTAGAGCTGAGGAAAACATCTAAATCCTGCAGCAAGAGATGGGTCTTTGGGAAATCTGGCACTTAAGCTAAGGTGAGCATCTATAGCATGCCTGAAGTGCTGAAAAGCCAGACCACATCAACTTTTCAGGAATAATGGTGCAAATTTCAGTTTCTTAGGAAGGAGATTCCAAGAGAGTCAAGCCTAGGCCAATATCTCCATGTTGACTGAACTTCCCTCTGTCAAAGATAAACTAATTTAGGTTGACAGCCTAAAATGAAGTGGGATGGAGGCAGCTTCAGAAAATGGAAGAGGTACTCTAGTTTATGACATGTGTATATTTGTGCACCAATCACAGGATCTTAAATCCTGTTTGTTTTCTCAGACTGAGCCAGTGCAGGGCAATCAGTGCTGCTGAGATGTGGTCAGAGGTATCCCCCTGATGTGGTGCTGCTGGCGTGGTGCAAGGCCATTACGTAGCAGCTCTGCCTATTGGTTCGGAGCTACAACGTACCAGTTGTTCTGCGCCGGCAGCTCCAAATAAAGAAATCAGGTAAGGGAGCTAAAAATTCCCAAAAAAGGAGGTTTCCGTGGGTCGGGTAGGGAAGGTGGAGTGCTGCGGGAGGTGTTGGGGGCACTCAGGGGTGAAACCCCTGAAGTTAAGAAAAGAAACCACGAGACACGGCAGCCCGGACTGTGCCGCTGCAGAGGCTATGCCGAGGGGGGTTGTATCGAGATCACCCCGAACGCTGGTCATATTGCTTGCGGCCACAAAGTTGTAAGTACATGCTTGCCTCAATTTGAAAAATATTGCATCTGGAAAGTTCACATAACCACCATAGCACCAGTCAATCCAAGAAAATCGAAATGTTCAGTGTAGTTCGGTACCGGGGAGAAGCAAAATAGAATTTTTTGAAGATCTCATGTGGAAACTGCGCTCATGCAATGACATCAAATGGAAGGATGCAGGAGAGGGAAAAGTCAATGAAGACTACTAGAATGCATGCTTTCTTTATCGGTTCTGAAATAGTTCTTATGCTTTCGCTCCAGCCACTAGGCATAAAGGATCACTTGCCTTCACTGTTCCAAATGATTTCTACCTTGACTGCATTAAGAGAGAGCCTGTTTTCCCTTACCCAGTCATGGATAGGCTCTAGGGATTTCAAGACATCTTGATGTTGCCCTGATCTTTATGTTTATCTCGGTTTCAACCATGTGCAAGATCTCAGTTAAAGGCGCTGTGAAAATAATAAAGAATATTGGCCCAAGGGATGACCTTTAATAGATTCCTCATGGAAAGTTGGAAGTCTCAAACAGGAAGGAGGCATGTTGGCCAGGATGATTTCATGAGCACAGGAATGAGGTTAACCAGTTTCATGCCCTGATTCCCATTTTATTCGATCTTATCAGCAAAAAGCGCAAATCATATGAAATATTTTTAGAACACATAGAGGCTATTGATAGCCAATCATCACCATCTATGCATTTTAGCACATTTTATAACTCATTTTCTGAGAATTTGAATTTTTGCAGCTGTAAAAAGGC
The DNA here is from genome assembly GCA_032275315.1 of Desmognathus intermedius. Lineage (NCBI taxonomy): Eukaryota > Metazoa > Chordata > Amphibia > Caudata > Plethodontidae > Desmognathus > Desmognathus intermedius. Next base: position 10,006 of record JAUEJH010143728.1, read on the forward strand.
ATTTCTGGGACTCAGTGGATGCAGCCGTTTTCTCTGTTGGAGACAAATGGAATACAATATTAATTCTGCACAGTGATGACAAAAGGCGTATCTGACTTTTTATCTCAAAGAATGATTTTGTCCTTGGCAATTCAATCAATGCATAAAGTCCAAATCTTTAACCTGTTGGTTTCATAAATCTCCTGGGTTCTTTTGTTGACATTTGCATTTCCTTACTTGATCGTTTTCTTATTGTAGATTTTGGAATTTTTACCTCATTGAAAGTTTTATAGCCTTTCCCTGTTGTAACTATGGGAGCTTGAGGTCTATGGATCTGCTCTGAAAAGAAGGTGCAACTATGATGTACTGATACCATTAATATGACCATTCCATACCATGCAAACTAGTTCGATATGGCCGCAGTCGGCGGATTGCACTTGGAAATGAGGATTATCCCCTAAAACCGTTCCTTATCATACAGCATTTGCATGCTGGTTTGATTGGGGAAGTACCAGACACTTCTATTATTTGAAATTTTCCTAATAAAATGTCATTTTTAGCTGTGTTTTTTTTTTCTTTTTTTCGGTTTACATTTGTACATTTTGAGTCTATGGATAAGTATTTATTTGCTTTGCCTGTTGCTTGCCTTGCCTGTTCACACTCACCCCCTTTATCCATGTTTCTTCTTAGCTGTGGTAACCCCATCTTTCTGCCTTTCACTCACCTATAAACTGTGCTGATCTTTAAAATTTGCATCAAACCCTCCCTGCTTTCTCCCATTGCATCACATCTACCATAACATGGTCTAGCTGCTGAGCTCCACTACATCCTATCAGTTGCAGTTCTACTGTTTTGTTAATAATGTTTGTCAAGCACAACAAATTACAAAAATTAAGCACATGTACCACGTGTTGAATATTAATTTCAGTAAATATTCATATTTATTAAATAGAAAATAGGAAGAACAGTATCTGAATGTTAAACAAATGTAGTATCAGCCATTTGCCGCAAATAAATTTTTAAAGAAATTGCCCAAACGGTGTTGGTGCTGACACCCTCTGCTCTCTTACTGCCCCCTCTGGGTGTTGCAGTGTTATTGCTGCAGAGAATTTCCCCAATGGCTCAAGGGTCACAGGGAACCAACAATTAAGGCCCGGAAAAGGAATGCGGCCAAATTAGTCAGGTGGAGAACAAGTGACGTCAGTCCTGGGTCCTACCTATACATTCTAAGCGAAGGCTGTGAAGGTAGTATGTGCATGCTCAGGGCAGTGTGTGGCAATGTTACTTTGTGCAATTGAAAATAGACTGGAAACGTCCTCAGGCAAGTTTCACAATGTGGGAGAGTAGAGTCCTGTGTAGTAAAAATGCCTCGACGCGAAAGTAGCGTGGGTCGATCCCCACCCACCTCAAAGGGTCTCATTTTTTGTGCTGCAGTGCTGGCTGCTGACCATGGTGCCAATGAAGAAGCTCATTTATCCCTTTGCTGCTAAAGGTGTTTCACCCTCCAGTGCTAAGCCGTTTTTGGGCAGTTGTGTGGTGCACCCGGTTAGTGGCATGTAACTTTTGATTCGCTAGGCCACTCACAGCCATTTTTGGCTCCTTTTCTTCTAACAGAATGGGCAATCTAATGACATCATAAAATTGTGAATTGCACATGGGTGGTGTCTGAAATTTACAAAAATGTTGTTTTTTCAGAAAATGCAAAAAAAATGCTGTAAAACAAATTACTGTGGATTTTTCTGTGTGCATTGGATCAACAAATGGTTTGCAGTTCTGAAATCCCCATTTTCTCAGCTTTCCAGAACAGGGTCTCAGAAAGGAATTCTGTGTTAATTTCAAAGAGATTTCAATGCTTTTCTAAAGGGTGGGCCAATTCTTCAAGATTGCGTGCAATGCACATGCTTTCAGATTTTGACTTAGGAAGGTGGGACAAAAAAGTGCAATTCACGAGACTCCTGCATTCATGGACAGCTCAGAAAATGGTGAAAATAACAAGGGGTGGTTTGTGTAGATTGACCAAAATATGGTCCCACAGCAACTGAAAGAATATTACATTTTATTCAAAAATACAAAAAAATACATGTGATATCATTTGCGGCTCTAAAATCTAGAACATTTGGTATCTCGAGGAACGCAGTGCACCACTATGAAGCCCTAACCTATGCTGTCAAAGGAACATCCACTTAGTTCTGCATTTCAAAAATCGGTGACCCTCTGAGGCAGCATGTGCTGTGCGCTAATAGTGGACAGCAGACTCTTAGAACCATCCTCGACCATTAGCACATGAAAATAGCAGATGAACGGTTTGTTTACCATGACAATTCATACATATCTAGAAAGTAGACATGTACATGAGTTCAGGAATAAGTCACTTTACGACCAAAACCGAATGTGGCATAGCCATGATACTCTGCATACAAAAACTAATTTTTTGGGGAAAGGTAACTTTTAAAACATTTGTGTTAAGTAGGATGTGAAAAGAGGTAGGGTAAATGACTGCCAGTGACATGGAGCACATCTCCAATGATTCCTCTACTCCTCTCAATTAAATTGGTAACCCACAAGTGTGGATGCAGAAAAATCACGGATGAGGGGATGGCAGAATATGACACATGTCAATCCTCAAAAAACTATTTGGGGCATGAAAATCTGCTGTGACATTCACTTTGATTTTACGCTGGTGAAGCCCTGCTGTCAAGGAAATCCCTGAAAGTCCTACATGTGCTAAAAGAGGACATCCTAACACACGCAAAGGTTGATGACTTGCATTGGTCGCACCAAGTTTACTACCCAGAATCCCCAGTGGTACACAGAAAAGATATAAAATGTACAGATTTTTAGCCAAATTGGCCATAAAAAAGTTAACCTAACATGCCACCATCAACACGGGGTACCTCACCTAGTGTAGCCCTACTCCCTATAACAAAATTGGTACCACCCATGTGTGGTTGTACCCAAGACACGGGTGAAGGGAGGACACAAAATGAGATGTGGTAATGTTCAGCAAACTACTCAATTTGTAGGGCGCTAAACCTAGATGGACATGCACTTACTTTTTGATCTTGGGGACACAGACCATCATAGAAACTCCATCACATCATATATGTGTGAAAGGAAGACATCCTTACGCATGCAACGGTGGGTGACTTGTGTCAATTGTACTAAGTTTACTACCCAGAATGGCTGGTAGTACACGGAAAATGAATAAAATTTTCAGGTTTTTGGCCATAAAAAAAGTTAACTAGCGGGCTACCATCAACACAGATCACCTCACCCAGCATAGCCCTATTCCCTACAATAAACTTGGTACCACCCATGTGTGGTTGCACCCAAACCACAGACGAGGGCAGGCCACAAAAGGAGATGTGGTAATGTTCAGTAAACTATTCAATATTTTGGTTGCTAAACCTAGATTTAACCTGGGGAACACAGACCATCATAGAAACTCTGGCACATCATATGTGTACAAAAAGAAGACATCTTTATGCATGCAGCGGTGGGTGACTTGCATCCATCGCACTAAGTTTACTACCCGGAATACCCGGCGGTACATGGACAACTTGTAAAATATACATGTTTTGGCTAAAAGGTGTTGTAAGATGCTGATATCAACACAGGAAACCTCACCCAGTGTAAACCTACTCCCTACGATAAACTTGGTACCACCCATGTGTGGTTGAACCCAAACCACGGGCAAGAAGAGACTGCAAAATGAGATGTGGTGATTGATTTTGACATAGGATGTTAGTGTAGCATCTGTTTGTTGTGTGCCTGGAGTTGTAGGCTTTCGAAAAACCCACCAACACCATACTGTTCCAAAAAGAGGACACAGTGAAGCACGTAATAATGTGTGACTTGCGAGGGTCGCACTCGGTTAACTACCCATAATGCCCAGTGGAAAGTGGAAAAGTAGCAAAAATTACTGTCTTTTTGCCACATTGGCCTAAAAATAGGTGCCCAAATGTGCAAGCAACCACTCAAACAACCTTCTCCTCTGTACCCCTACTCAATATGAGTAAATTGGTACCCAACATGCAAGGGTGTACCAAACGTGGAGGTGAGGGAGGGGGGCACAAAATGAGGCCTAGCATGTCTTGTGAGAAGTGGGAAATGTACAGGTTTGTGCCTTTTTGGCCTAAAAATTGGTGTTGCAACACGCAAGCAACCATCCAAACTACCTTCTCCTATGTACCCTAAGTAAATTGGTACCCAACATGTGTGGGTGAACCAAACATGGATATGATGGGGGGCACAAAATGAGACTTAGCATGCTTGTGATAAGTGAGAAATTTACAGGTTTGTGCCATATTGGCCTAAAAATTGGTGTTGCAACACGCAGGCAACCATACAAACTACCTTCTCCTATGTACCCCTACTACTTATGAGTAAATTGGTACCCAATATGTGTGGGTGAACCAAACATGGATGTGAGGGGGGCACAAAATGAGACTTAGCATGCCCAGTGATAAGTGAGAAATGTAAAGGTTTGTGCCATATTGGCCCAAAACAGCGGCCACAACGCACCAGCAACCATGCAAATTACTTTCTCCTTATGAGTACATGCAAATTACCTTCTCCTTACCCTTGCATGTCCAACATGCATGGATTCACCAAACATGGTGGTGAGGGGGGCACAAAATGAGACTTAGTATGCCTGGTGATAAGTGGGAAATCTACAGGTTTGTGCCATGTTGGCCTCAAAACAGGTGCCCCAACACACAGGCAACCATGCAAATTACCTTCTCCTATGTATCTCTACTCCTTACGAGTAAATTGGTGCCCAACATGTAGCAGCAGCAAAGTAGTAATAATATCAGCAGTAGTAGTAGTAATGGTAGTAGTAATGGTAGTAGTAGCACTAGTAGCAGTAATAGCGGTATTGGAGGTGGTGGTGGTAGTAGTAGTAGTAGCAGCAGTAGGTAGGAAGCACTGCGGCCTGAAGCCCATTATAAAATAGGGGGCAAAGGTGGCCCAGGTACCCCTCCATAAAACAAAATAAAACTCATCTTTAGAGTTCAGCAGTTGCTGCCAGCACATAAGAAGTAGGTATGAGGCTGTTGTTGGGGGATGGGATGATTACTGGAACTCCCTGGGTCTAGACGGGTGAGAGGGTTTTCCCCAGTCTCCCTCCCTAAAAAAAAAAAATAAGTCTCACCTTTTCAGCCCAGGAGTTGCTGCCAGTGCATAAGAGGTAGGTATGAAGCTGTTGGGGCAGGGCGAAGGGCGTGGACTGGGGACCTACCCCAATGTCAAAATATAATGTCCCTGGGGCTAGTGGGGGGAGCCCAGGTCCCCCTCCCCCAAATAATAGGTGTCACCTTTATGGTGCACCAGCTGCTGCCAGTGCATAAGTGGTAGGTATGGAGCTGTTTGTGGGAGCAGGGGCCGGTAAGCTGGCGCCTACCCCCCTCTATTTATATAAATTCTCTGGCCCTAGTGCGGGGGGCGAGAGGGGTGCAGATCCCCCCTCAACCCTTATAAATGCATAAATCCTCGTTCTCTAGTGGTTAACCTACTGCAAGAACCTTATTTTGACTCTTGCAATGGGTGGGGGACTGGGGAGGGGCTGACTGCAAAGCTGACATTGTCAGCTGTG
>JAUEJH010154793.1:0-15354 GCA_032275315.1 Desmognathus intermedius
TCAGACAAAGTCCCAGTGTTCCTGCAGGGTTTTTATAGGATCCCTGCAGGAGCCAATCACCTCTAGGACTCCTCCCAAGCGGCCATTACAGGAAGTTGGGAAACAGGCCAGTCCATAGATCTAATATATGTCTATGCTGTCCCAACTTCCTGTTTGGTCCCAAACTTCAGCGGGGCACCAGGGGATACCTGGTGCACCCCTCGCATTAGCACTAACGCCCCCCTCGCTAGCAGTGAGGGGGGCTTCTATTCCAGCGCCTCGACAATCATGTCGAGGCGCTTTAGAATAGTGCCACGTGCACGGCACCGGCGCTAGCTCCAATGCTTCGGGCTGGACCCCCCCTAACATGGGGAACCCCTTTACGCAGAGGGAGCGCTTGGGGTGATAGGCGCCCAAAGCGCCCCCTTCTGTGGCGGTAGAGGGCGACAGCGCCCCCTACAGGTCAGAGATGTGAAGGGCACCGTAACACTAGCCCCCTTTGTGATAGGAGGCCATGACTAACTCCAGGCCTTGGCTTAACCTCGCCTGCAAGGCCTTCCAATTAGCTAAGATACACCTTTTACAAAGTATAGCAATAAAGCCAATATCTCTATACAGTGGTTATGATGAAACAGTTGCTTTCACCAGAGCTATTGTTAATGGAAGGGCTTTCTATAGTAGGTTGCTGGCCCCAGCTGATGAAACTGTCGATCAGTGATTGATAACTTTGATAAGTAGGGTTGTGTTTCGTTGGGGTCCGGCCAAAGTTTGGGTCAGGGTTTAGCAGACTCACATAAGCAATTTATACAGCTTAAGCACAACGTGCATTAAGCTTAAAACTGGTAAAAGGCTGCTCAAAAGGGCTTCATGATCCCGATAACCTTAACTGTCACTGCTTAAGGAGTCCCATCACATGGATAGTCTAGGGCAGGGCAGTAGCTCATGAGCTACTGGTAGCTCTTCTAATGTCCAAACATCGCTCTCTTGTTCAGCTCAGGCAACATTTGGGAGCAAGAAGGAACGTCACAGGCAACATCTCACATTTTCTTCATTGTATTTATGCTTATATAGTTCAACTTTAACAGCGCTTAATATTTAATTTTATATTTAATTTTTTAATTTTTTTATTAATTGTAAGCTAAAAAAACTTGCACAATTGTATTTATTTTTGCTTCCGTAGCTCACGATCATATTTTGATGAAAAGTGGTAGCTCTCGCTGAAGAAAAAATCGCAAACCCCTTTTTTAGGGAGATGTGTAGCATCCAGTGTCCCTCAATGTTCGCTCTGCATCCCGTTGGCCAACGGCAGGCTAAACGAACATTGAAAGATTTTTTGGAAGATTTTTTGCAATAGTTCCAGGTCACTGCAGCCTTGAAAATGGGGCATCTGACCACTGATTTAAGTCTGCCATGGACATGTCATTTGGCACCGGCCACAAACAAATTCTCTTGACAATGGTTCTGATACATTTGGCACAATTTCCTCTGATTCTTTTCATCCTGAAGTGCTGCAATGTGTCTTGGACATGACATTCACTGGCAAAGACCATTTGGGAAAGCCCTCAAACCATAAAAGATGACACAGCTTCCAACAAGGTCCTGGGGACTTTGCAGTTTCCAACAAATCAAGAGTTTCCTCACAGCAAATATTCTAATATTTGTTTCTAGTGGATAGTGGGTTCCCAAAATTCTACTCATGAACCATGTGACACTCTGGTTCCAGTCGGAGAGACGATTTTTCTGAGCCACCACTAGGGGGTCGGAGGCTGGTGCATGGACTTCAGTGTTGTCGTCGAGAGGATGCAATCATGCTCGGGCACTGGCAGATGGTGCTAGCTGAGCTGCACTATATATGCACCAGCACAACCCCCTTACGCCAGTTCCTTTTTTTCTACGTTCCAAATGCTAGAGAGAGAGGTTTTTCCTTACTATTCTCCTCAGATAATTTCACTTGCGTTTTTGGGCCTATTTTCCTGACTGAAAAATGTCATCTCTGACGCATGGATTCAAGCAGTCCCGCAAATGCCAGAAGGTGATGTCAGTCACGGATCCACATCGTAGGTGCTTCTGGTGCTTCGGTGTCATTCACAACATTGATGACTGCAGGTCTTGTCAGCCTATGAAGCCAAAGACCCTACAAGAACGGTATGCCAAGTTGGCCGCAGGACCGCTGGAGGGTCGGTGTGACAATAGGTCTTTGCCCTTGCGGGGTTAGGGGTTGGAGGTATCTAGCCACTGCTTCAAGTGATGCTTCCAAGACTTCTGATGCTGAGCTGGATCGTTGGCATCAATCAGAGGCTTTGCCGCAGCGTTCACCTTGGAGGTCTCCAGTGGAGTCATTGCAGCCAGGCGTCAGGTGATCCATTAGGCTCTACCGCCACACCATCCTGCAAATAGGCTGGGGAGCCTTGGAATTCTGGGTCTTCTAAATCCTTCTCCTCCTCCCGGTAGCATCAATCTCATTCTCCCCCGCCGTTGATGGTGGATGTCGGTGCAGGTAGAGAGAGGCCGTCCCTGCCTGAGATCCTCCCTCCCTGTGGGTCAAATACTCAACCTCCTCGGCCCATCTCTTTGCAGGCTCCACCTGTGCCGACACTAAAAGACATTTGGGCTCAGTTGCAGTATCTGTTGGATTGCCTGCCACTCTTCTTGATGTTGTTGGTTGGGCTGGCGAATCCGGGCCTTGGACTTATGACCTCGATACCGAACCCCCTTTCCTCAGCCCTGGCAACTTGTTCCTGGGGCTCCAGGGATAAGTGTGGCTAACACCAGGTTGGTGTTTGCTGGGCCAGGTTCTCCTCCCAAGTGTCTTAAGGGGTCACCTTCACCAACCAGTTCCTGAGGTTTACTACTGCGAGGCCGGGGGAGAGACCCTCTGATGGCCTCAACCCCTATGGATGTTTGTACTGTTTGGGATCCATTAGGGACCTGTCTGCTTCCTCCATGGTCCAAGGAATGTTAGAGAAAAGCAACAGTGAGGGTGGGTCTGATATGGTATCCCTTCCAAAGAGTCCCGTCCAGACCCTCAATGACAAATTGGTGAATGCCAGTGGCTTGGACACATCTCCGGTCAGTGACCTCGCTGACCAGACATCTGGCTTTTACTCCAAATAGGGATCTGGTTACTGGCATGTTTTGAAACAAGCCACTGACACTCTGGCGACCACCCTCCATGCCCCAGAGAGGACTACCCATGTCCTGACAACATCTTAGATAAGCCTGAGTCTAATGTGGCTGCCCTTCCCTTTAGCTCAGTAATCTCCGAGCCCATCCTCTGGGAGCACCCCAGCAGTATTTCTGCAGTTAATGCAAAGCTTTCCCAGAAATACAAGGCCCCTTCTGGGGACCCAGTGTTTGTGTGTATCCATCCATCACTGGACAGCCTAGTGGTTCAGGCTGTGACTGTGCAGTTCAATATGACCACTTTCCCTGTTCATCCGCCGGACAAGGACTCCAAGTGCCTTGAAGTTTATCTGAAGAGAACTTTTGCTTCGTTTAGTTTGTGGTTAAGGTCTTTGAATGTGAGCTGCTCCTTTTCTCACTACAGCCCCTGCATATTCAAGGACCTCCAGAAACCTGTGGAGCACCTACCTGAGAGGTTTCAGGTGGGGGCATCCCAGCTGGTGAGAGAGGGCTTGGAGACGGCTAAGCAGAGTTTAGTCTGTGGCCTGAACATGGCTAACTCCATTGGTCATTCCATGGCCACCTCGGTATGCATACGGCACCATGCATGGATATGTATGTCCCACTGCTCCCCAGATGTAGAGTCCCAACTTTTGGACATGCGGATCGATAGTGAGCACCTCTTTAGTGCCAAGGCAGATGAGGCTTTGGAGCACTTCAGTTCTATCCATGCTACAGCACTGAAGCTGTAGCATGGATAGAACTGAACCTGCTGCCAAGAAATTGTCTTTCCAGAGGAAAAGACCTTGGTGCAAAAACGCGCAGGTTCAAACAAAAAAACCTCAACAGTCCCAAAAGCAGCTCCCACTGCCCTCCAGAGGCCGTGGCAAAGGCCCTGGTAAAGGTTGAAGGAGGTTGAAGGAGGTTAGCCCTGCCCTCAGGATCAGTTCTGACCTTCCCTCTGCCTTAAATCCCACCCCAGTGGGGGGTTAAGTGTCAAGGTTTGTGAACAGATGAGAGGAGATTACCTCAGAGTGTTGGATCCTCCAGATCATTCGGTTAGAGTACTGTCTCTGTTTCCGATCAGACCTCACGCTTCTTCCCTATCACCACGAAGATGCAGAGGGACCACATATCTGTCCTGAAGCAGGAGGTGTTCCACATGCTTCAGAAAGGCGCTGTTCAACATGTGTTCATTACCCAAAGAGACCACGGGTGGTACTCCCGTTACTTTCTGGTTCTGAAGCGGGACAGAGGCCTCGTCCCATCTTGGACCTGTGGAGACTGAACAAGCTCATGCAGAAGGACAAATTCAAGATGTGTACCTTCGCCCAGGTCCTGTTGGCACTGACACAGGGAGATTGGATGGTGTCACTGGACTTGAAGGATGCGTACTTCCACATTCCCATCCACAAGGCCCACCAGAAGTTGCTTTGCTTCACGGAGGTGGGGGAGCACTAGCAATTCTGTATCATTCCCTTCTGCCTCACCTTAGCCACTTATGTTTTCATGAAGGTGGTGGCAGTGCTGGCGGTGGTGGCAGGTCATCTTCGAAAAGAGGGCATCTATGTGTTCCCCCACCTCGTCGACTGGTTCATCAAGTCATCGTCAGAGGATCAACTCAGAATCTGTCTCGTGTGTGTACTCTGCTCTTTTCTCTAGGCTTATCCCTGAACTTGGAGAAGTTGAACCTTGTGCTGACTCAACAGATGCATACATATCTGGTACATAGAGGCAATCTTGGAGACCTCTCTGCAAATGGCATTTCTTTCCCAGAGAGGATTTAGTCCATTCAGCAGATGCTGCAAATCCTTCTGGAGAGTTCCCAAGACCCTCAGAGAGTTTCCAGAGGATGCTCGGGCTGATGGCCTCTTGAACTTGTCCCCTATGCACGGCTGCGCATGAGGCCCCTTCAATGGGCTCTGACTTTCCAGTGGAAACAACATACTGGGAACCCACAGGAAAAATTGACAGTGACAACTCACTTAGCACGGCACTTACGTTGCTGGGTAGATGTGGAAATGCTTCAGAGAGGCGAGGACTTCCACCACCATCTCAGATGACTGTTTTGGCACAGACGTGTCGCTCTCAGGGTGGGGAGCGCACATTCTGTAACTATCTACCAGTGCTCTTTGGAGTCCATAAGAAAGCTCTCAGCACATCAACTCATTGGAACTGAGAGCCATACAGCTGCCCCTTCGTTCCATCTTCCCATCTCTGAGTGGCATATCAGTATTGGTTCTCACAGACAACACCATTGCCATGAGTTATCTAAACAAAAGAGAAGGTGTGGGGTCCTTCAGGCTTTGCCAGAAGCACTTCTAAGTGAGTGGTCCATCCAACACGACTTCCATCTCCAGGCTACCCAGGGAGGAGAACGTTCAGGCAGAAACTCTGAGTCGCCTTGCCTCAGTCTCCCATGAGTGGGAACTCCATCAGGAGGTTCTCCAATCCATCTTCGGTGCTAATATCTCTATATTTGCTTGTAAAAAAAGTCACACTGAGGTCATCTGTTCCTGGTGCCTCTCTGGGCATTTGTCTTTTTTATTTCCTACACTGTCATACACTTAGGGGTAGCTTCCAGGGGAGATCCCATCAAAGAGGATTTCGAGACAGAGGTTATTGACCCAAATTGGGAGGTACGGAAACATGGTATTCACTGGGGAGCATGGTTCTGCTTGACTATGTACTTTTAAGATGACTGCCATATCACCCTGTATGTCTGAACCAAGTGTGGACTTGCCTCTTTTTACCTCTATGTCATAATTCAACAACTTTACCACAACCCTCTTCGACACTTAAAGCTCCGCAAACTTTTCAAAAATGTTTTCTCCTGTAATGTCCCAAATACTAGTCAGAGAAAGCCCAGCCTAGTCCAGCAGCTGTGCTAATGAAAAGGGCTAGGGAACTAGAGCTTAAAAGGTGGGAGAAAAGGAAAACCAGACCCAAAACTAAGGACCTGTTTGTGGACCCACTGTGAACCCCACTATGGGTCTGGAAGAACAGGTGTGGAGAAAAGAGAAAATTGAGCATGAGCATAAATAGCTGTTATTTATCTGTCATATTGTTATGGGTTTACTTACTTTAATGTCTCGAATGGTAATGTCCTCAACAGCCCTAAGAAAATTAGGAATGTACGTAGATACATGCATTTTAACTATTCAGATATCTGGTGCTTCCAGGAGAACCATCTGTTTTCGAAAGATAGCACTTCTGTTCGTAACCTTGGTGTTAATGCTGCTATCTCTAGCCTCTAGCTTCCGCTTGTTTAGCTATAATTTGTTCTAATGTTAACTGTAGAATTGCGCAAACGATAGCTGATTCAGAAGCTCGACCGGTCTTGGCAATAATTGCATGTCAGGGGAATGAAGTAATGTTCGGTTCTGTATTTGGCCCTAACTGAGATGTTTGGGCATTTTGGCTGAAATTAGAAATTGAGATGGGACAGCGGCATGGCCCTTTAATACGTATTGGTGATTTTAATTTTGCCCCTATCCGATTCTCAATCAATCTTCTAAGAATCCTTTGCACTGCTTAGGCAATTCAGCAATTGATTAGAACTCTGGATTTGGTTGATGTTTGGCTTGAGGTTAATCATCAAAGCAGTGGGTATTCGTATTTTTCTGCGTCTCATTCTCATTATGCCAGCATAGACCTGGCACTTATATCTCGCTCTCTACTGCAGAAGCTCATGCAGAATTTTTGGGTATAGCGCTGCCGGATCATTCTCCGTTGGGACTTCGGATACAGTTGGCGGCAGTCTCTCATCGTAGTAAAAGGGGACGGAAGCTGGATCACTCCCTTCTTCAGGATCAGGCTTTTCTTGATCAAATGGATAATCATTTATCTGAATTTGTAGAGATTAATTTAGGAACTGCACCCATTAAAATGGTTTGGGATACTCTTAAAGCTTCCATTCTGGGTTGGATTACTTCCTTCATGGCCGCTCGTCATAAATTGCACAAGAGGGAGAATGCCTTGCTTCAGTCAGCTCTGGAAAATGCAGAGAATAATCATGCGGCATCCCCTGAATCTTCAGTAGTGACCTTGACTATTGCTAGGGCTGAGTTATGAGCCTTTCACGAACAGGATGTGCAGAAAATAGCTACGGCTGCTAAAATTTCATTCTCAATCAGGGGGATTCTATCGCTCAAACTCTGGCTTGGCAGCTCAAGGATAGAAGAGCCGAAAAGGGGGTGAAGCAGATTTTTGACAAGGATGGGGTATTGTTTAAGATTAATGATCAGATAGGGTTAAGATTCCAAGAGTTATATGACTTATTATATAAAGAAGAAGTAGTTGGGTTGGACGTTAATTTGGCTTTGGATTATATTAGTTCATAAACATTGCCTCGATTGCGACCTTCCCCTGTTGAAGCCCTGGCAGCTGAAATTACTATAGAGGAGGTTTAAAGGGCATTGGATTTGCTCCAAAAGGGTAAAACAGCTGGAAATTACGGGCTCCCAACCAAATTTTATGCTGCCTTTTGGGAAGTAATACATCCACTGATGGTTTCTCTATTTTGGGAAGTATTCACATGTTCTGCAGCCCTGCCTGATTCATGGAGTGAATCTTATATTATTATTTTTCCCAAGATTGGCAAAGACTCCCGATTTTGTGGGTTCTATCGACCTGTATCTTTAATCAATGCGGACGGGAAATAATTTGCCAAGGTTTTGGCTAATAGAGTTTCTCCTCATTTAGAGGAGGTTATACCATCTGATCAACATGGCTTTATGCCGGGCCGTGATTGTACATCGCATACAAATCTCATGGCCATGCTCATAGACTGGGCAGATATATATGAGTCACCCCTAGTTCTTATATTTATTGATGCTGAAAAGGCCTTTGATTGCGTTCAATGATCTTTCTTATAGCAGACCAAGCGAGCGATTAATTTTCCTGCGATCCTTGTTAATGCTAGTCGCCAACTGTATAGAAGTCCTAAAGCTAGGCTGATAGTTAATGGTGATGTAACTGATTTAATTGATATCGAGAGGGGCATGCGACAAGGATGCCCTCACTCTCAGTTACTTTATGCTCTTTATATAGAGCATTTTGCAATCCGATTGCGATCCTCTCTTGTCATCTGTCCCATCTTTTTTGCTCCAACGATCTCCACTAATCTAGTTATGTATGCTGATGACATTGCTATAATAACTGTAACTCCAAACAAGGTATTTGGCCCGGTGATGGATTTGTCGAAGGATTTTGGTTGACATTCTGGCTACCTCTTTAACAGTGATGAGACTCAGACAATGGTCTGGAATGATCCTAATGCCAGTATGGAGGCTACCGATACTGTTAGATATTTGGGTGTTCTTACATCTTCTAACTTTGCATTATTGTTGAAAAGAAATCACCTCACGTTATTCTCTGATATTAAGGCACTCTTGGATAAGTGGGTTAACATTCCACTCTTACTTATGGCAAGAGTGAATTGTGTTAAGACTATGATCCTTCCTAAAATGTTATATTTGTGTCATGCCCTACCATCTGTAATTTGTAAATCTGACTGGCAAAAAATAGATCAGGCTGTCAGTTCATTCATTTGGGGAAGGAAAAGCCCTCATCGCAGTCGTGTGACATTATCTATAACTGGGGCTGTCTTTTAAACAGAATTAAGGAGCCTGCTTCATAACTTCATGTGATGATGTTGCGTAATCTGGGACATTTAGCGGGGAGTATTAGATTCGATTATCCTAGATACTTCAAGAAAGTTCAATTAAAAATTGCCGTGGATACACTAAGATTTGGAATAGTATCCAGCTTCTTCGCTTTATACCTGTGGGACACGAATATACCTTACTATGGCATAGTCATGATCTTAATGTGCCACCACATGATGTGTTCAGTCAATTTTGGGACGGCGCTGCTGTTGTCTCAGTTTCAATTTTGGGAAGCCTCTGCTGCTGTCTGGGTTTCACATTTGTATTATAACCAACAACTGCTCTCCTTTGACACCTTGAAAAATCATTTTAACTTGACTAATGGATCTTGAAGTATCTTTAGCTTAGGGATATTCTGCCTAGAGCTCCTCAAAGAATGGTCCCGGATTCTCCTGTCTATAGTGTATTTGGTAAACACTGCAATGGGTCTGGAGCTATTAAACAGCATTATCAAATGTTTTTAGATACAGGCGCTAATGACCTTGTAGAAAATGCTCCTTAATGGGCCACCCTTTTGAATGAGAATGCAATGACAGATGATATTTCTGGTGTTTTGAGAAGGGTGAAGACATTTTCAATGTATGCTAAGCATAGTCTACAACACTTGAATATGTTATTTCATCTTTATTATACTCTTGCTCATATAAATCACTGACTGGCGATAACAGCGCCTCTTGTCCCTGTTGTGGGGACCAGTAGGCAGATCTTATGCATATGTTTTTTCAGTGTAACATGTTGAAATAGTACTGAGATATTATAGTCCAAAGGATAAATGCTTTAGTTGGAGAAAACAGAGAGGTTACGTAACGAGAACTCATCTTCCGGCAAAATGCTGATGACCCTATTCATATCCTAGCTTACAAGGCCTATACTATTGCTCGAATGTATGTGGCCCAGGCTTGGGAGGACCCTAATCCGCCTGAGATTCAGGCTTGGTTTGCCGAATTACTGGAAGTCTTTGCAATGGAAAAAAGAGCTTTGGTAATGTCAGGTAATTTTTGCAAGTTATTTCGATTTTGGGGGCATTTGTTGTATATATATGATTTGTAAATGTTCTTAAGTTTTATTAGATGTGATTATGTTGTGTGGATACTATCTGCTTGTGCTCTAATAAAATTTTAAAAAAGAATGGAGACTGTCAGCATTCAAAAGAGAAGATATGAGGAGGACAGCAGCGTACCAGCGAACTGTACCACTGTGACCTGGGCTTCTCCGTTAACGCACACTGACTCTGCAGGAGACAAAGGAATGCAAACAAGTAAGATAGGTAATTGAAAATGGGATCCGGTCAGACATATCGTCCAACATTTCATAATCCCAAAGTGGAAGATTGCCCGAAGATCATATCTGTCACATACAAAAGCATAAGGATTGCATGTCCGCAATCTATTGCCAAACCCCAAGTAAAGCCCCTGTGC
The DNA here is from genome assembly GCA_032275315.1 of Desmognathus intermedius. Classification (NCBI taxonomy): domain Eukaryota; kingdom Metazoa; phylum Chordata; class Amphibia; order Caudata; family Plethodontidae; genus Desmognathus; species Desmognathus intermedius. The sequence goes on from JAUEJH010154793.1 coordinate 10,190, forward strand.
ACCTTTCAGCCCCAACATTATTTCAAGCCTGCAAACTGTCCTGGCAGGACATTTAGGGAGTGAATAACTTACATTATCAAAAATGAAGTAAAAAATGAGAAAGGTAGGCACGTAAAATATATACATGACTCCATTTGGGGTGGCCCGTGTGCTCCTTACCATGAGGTAATGGACAAAATGGAAGACCCTGTCTGATGTCACCAAAATGGGTGACAACTTAAAAGTTATAAAGTGACCCTATCACACGCGTAACATCTAAGGGTCACGTAGCCCCTAACCGAATGTTTTGTCTTTCCCTGTCAGAAATTACACTCTCACGTGCACACTCACTAAAGTACCACAATGCATCCAGCAGTATACTGAAAGGGATTGTGTAAGGGATGTACATCGTTAAAGGGACCCTGGCATCACAATGAACACAATAAATACAAGCATTGGCAAATGCCATTAGTTTCCTGCATGTGTGCCTGAGTGCGTGGTTGGGTGGGGGGACTGAAGGGCTGAAATTGGATGGGTGGGATGAAGTGAGACTTTGGGTGGGCATGTGAGATGAGGTCAGAGTGGTGGATAGGGAGAGGAGAGACAATGGGTGGGTCATCAGGGGTAATGCAAGATAAATGTTGTGTCGATGGGCAGGGGAGGTGAAGTGGGGGATGGATGGGGAGATAAGAGATGGATGGTAGGGGAGAGAGTGGGGTAAGGTGAGCCAGTGGGTGAACTAAGATAAATAGGTGGGTGCTTAGGGTGAGACAGTAAGTGGATGTGGTAGGTGGAGTGAGATGAGATGCTGGGTGTAATGAACTGAAACAGTGGGTGAGTGGGTGGATGGTTGTGAGGTAAGACTAGACAGTTGTTGTGGTCAGGTGAGACTGGGTGGGTGAGTGGGTAGGTGGAAGTCAGATAGGTGGTGAACTGAGACGGTAGGAGGGTAGGTGACATGAGGCAGAGGCTGGGTGACATGAGGCAGAGGCTGGGAGTGTGGGTTGGGAGAAGTGAGACAATGGGTGGGTGGGTGAGGTGAGACAAGAGAGTTGTGGGTGAGGTGAGACAGTTCCAGTGAAGTGAGACAGTGGGTGGTAGAGTAGAGAGGGTGCGTTGAGAAAGTGGGTTGGCGGAGAAAAGACATTATTCAGATCAATTTAAAGAAAGGGTACAATAATAAAGGCAAAAAATGCTTAAAAGCCAAGTAAACTATGAACACACAGACACAGTTTGTGAATAGCTCACAAATGAGACAAATTACATGGTGAAGAAGCAATAAATATTAATAGGCATCTGCAAAGCAGACAATAGGCAGGAAATCAGCAGACAGAAGTATCACTGACATAAGTTTAAGCCAAATCATTAGAGCACCATTCAGAGCTGGGTAGTAATTGGAGGCAATTGGCAAATAAAACACTGGCATTTGTGATTGGCATTTTTATGATGAGCAATAAAAGCAATAGTTTACTGCCTATCACAATGTAAATGATACCAAAAGGGAGTAAACTAATAATCGTTATCACAATGAACACAAAAAATATAAAGGTGTTTTGTAAAGAGCATTAAAAATGTCTGTCCTCCTTTCATCATTTCTTAAAATTGGTTTCTTTTCGTGTAATTTTATAGTCAAAATGTGATGTCTACATTCCACAACTCGCCACTGGAGAGCAGCAATAGTACAGTATTGGATAACCTAAAGAAACAGTGTTTTTTTTACCGCATTTTGACAGAGGAAGTCGAGGTCATGTGCTACTTTTAAAGTGCAATTATTGTAAAACAAAGCATTTTTTAAACAAATGACAAATTACTGTTCTGTGTTACTTTTGAGGGCGAATGCAAAGAGCTAAAGTAGTGATTAAATAAAGAATGTGAGTGTGTAATCTGTGCATAATAATGAGATAACCTTTTGCTAAACTTAGTAAAATCCTTTTTAAATACTAGATGATGCCAATGGGCTCACCCTTGTATCCACAGATCAGACCCCTTACCAGTGACGCACACCATCAGTGCCTCTCACCTGAAATAGTATCCAGCCATCAGCACCATCAGCTGGGACTCAACAACAGGAAGGCACCAGCTCCTCCAGTGGACAAATCTCCTCGTCCCGCCAGACGCACCCGCAACGGCTAATGAAAAATGTCTTCCACTGCCAACTGGAAGACCCTGACCACCTTCTCTGGCTGAGTCCTGTAGCATTCCCAGCCACTGCGGACTACAAAAATCTACAAAAATCTCGAAAATCCAGAGTCACTTGGCAAAGCTGGCAGCATGACTAAAGCAAGGACCCAAGTAAAGGGTGGAGCACCTTCTCCACCAGCTATGAGTTACCACCTAAGCGTGGCATAAACCTAAAAGGCCCACCCTTGTCTCCACAGATCTTCTGCTCATTTGCCTGTGAACTACTCCTTCTGGGGAACATGTCGCCCACTGCACAAGATGCTGATAACATCTCACCTCTTACTGCTACAGTGCCCTGCCATCACCACCATTAACTGGGGCTCAAAAACAGGAAGCACCAGTTCCTCCAAATGAACAAATCTCCTTGTTCCACCAAATGCACCAGCAGCTCCTCTATGCCCATTAGGACCCAGAAAAGCCTGGGACCTGTCATCATGCCCAATTCTTATGGCAACTGCAAGGAAGCACCACATGCCCAGGTAGGTAACAACATATTCTCATGAATAACAATGGTCCTCTTCCCACTTTGCATATTCTGCCAGGGGAGATAAGATGGATGGACTTAAAAGGCTGTATGTTCCTTTTGACATCGGTACATATATTGCTACACCTGACTATTGGGCCTCTATACCAGACTGTCCAGCTAAATGCTCCATGATGGCCCTTAAGACTGTGGTGAAAAGGAAATCAGCACATCCACTATACTCGTCTAACATCCCACTGCAAGCCTCCCTGCTCCATGGGAAACAACTGTCCAGGCTTAGATATGCTGAATGGGAAACAGCAGGCATAGCCACATTGGGGGACCTGTATGCACATGAACCTCTCAGAATCACGCACGGGATCTGTTGGGAGTACTGGGAGGGGGAGGTCTCACAGCGGTTAGACTGCTACAATTACCTAGTCTAATTAACGGTAGGTGGCCCGAATTCGTATCGGAACCGATCCAATCTCCTTTGCTAACACACTTGCTGACCTCCAGCAGAGCCAGAAAACAAGTCTCCCTAATATATCGAGAGTTGAGCCCCATATTTCACAACACGTGGATAGTGGCTAGAACCAAATTGGAAGAAGACTTGGGAGGGGCAATGGAAGATGAGGAGTGGACCATCGCTTGTGAGCTGAGACAGAAAGTATCAATGTGTGCTAGAATACAGGCTATACAATATCATTTTCTGACCCGCAGCTACACCACACCTATACTTTTGCATAAACCTAACCCAGAGATACCTGTACTTTGCTCTAGATCTAAGAGAGAGGGGGTGGATTTTAAACATCTAATATGGGACACCCAGCTGATACAAGCATTCTAGGGCGCTATTTGTTCTACATTGTCCAAAATAATTGTGGTATCTATGGCATGGGATTTGGAAATTGTGGCCCAGGAAAAAAGACCAAAGCTTTCACTGACAGACGACAGGTTTGTTAACTTGGCACTGGGCCTAGCGAAACCTCAACTTTCGAGCAGCTGTATGCGAGCACTCCCCACTACCACCCCACAACCCAGCAATGCCATAGTGCATTGGCATGTTGTAACAAACTGGAACATCGAGTCATAAGGATTGCACATCCTCGACAACGGCCTCCAAATACCCTGGTAGGAGTTGCGGCTCAACCGGTATCCCCTCGGAGGGAACAGGTGAAAGAGTTGGCATGTGAGAGTCAGCTGAGGTTTCCTCCCTAGCTCCGGGAAGAGACCTCCACTGAGGATTCTCTAGGGGTGCTATCTTAACTAATAACTCAGCATTCTGCCTCCTAGACTCAGCTACTTCAGCCCTTAAGTATGAAAGAGCCTTCTGCAGCTCAGTTACTTGTGCAGTAACGTCCATGCTGGATGAGCTATGTGGCGTTCGCTTACTGTCACACCCAACAAGGTCCAAGTGATTTAGTTCAATACCAAGCTACTGAAAATTGCACACTGATCTGTCTCCTGGGGCATGGACGAGAATGGAAGCTAAGACAATCGAGGCCCACTCGGCAGAGAGAAAAGGGGGCTAGCGGGCCACTCTCTGAGGGTAAAGCAGGACCAAACAAGAAATCAAAAGTGGCCCTCGGAGTGTACCTAGAATGACAGTAAGGGATTATCAGACTGGCATCCAACGAAGCACTGACACTCTAAAATTAAACGCTAGCTGCCATGAGGACCAAGTCAGTGCCTATCTGGAGTAGTGACAGGCCGGGCATAACAAGATGGAAACCTCCAGTGTTACTGTTTGGAAGGTCAAGGTAAACAATCACTAACTAACCTGCTGTCACAATATTAGAGGGGAGAGATTAAGCCCAACCCTTCCTCCTGCCCCCCTACTATGAAGGATACAGGAAGAGTAAGCTTCTAGCTGAGGTGGGTTTGGTTTGCTTCTGGAAGGAAGAGAAGGGACAAGCTCTGCAACCGAGTGCTGTTGAGCAAGCCGAGTGGGGGTAGAGGCCTTCAGAGAGGGCAGAGGACTGGGGGATTTACCGGTGGCTACACGATAACCACCATGTGGGAAAGAAGAGTCAGAGATTAGATAGGCTTCACAAATCTGGAATCCAGTAGAAGTCTTCAAGGCAGACGTGGTGTCACTCGTAGGAGTGAAGGACAAGACGACCTGGAATGGATTAGCGCTCAACAGCGATAAAACAGAGATCCTGATAGTGGGAACAAGACAGAAAGTCAGTTCACTGTCAACAGATTATGAATCTTTTGTCATCGAAGGCAACTGCATAAAAACTGCCAAGAAAGTAAAAACGCTGGGGGTCGTCTTTGATGATACCCTTTCTATGGCAGCACAGGTCAAAAAAATCAAGTCCTCCTGCGCTTATCTGAACAAACTATTACTTCAGATCAAACCGTACCTTTCCCAAAAAAACTTAGCACAAGTTGCTGGCGCAGTCATTAACTCCAGAGTAGACTACTGTAACAGTCTATATTCTGGCATTGACAAGGGACTCCTGCAGTCCCTTCAAGTCATCCAGAATAATGCGGTGCGCACAGTAGCTGGAATTGCACGTAGGGAGCATGTCTC
>JAUEJH010165856.1:0-15343 GCA_032275315.1 Desmognathus intermedius
GCAATGCAGATGCGGACTCACAAGTGACTTACCTGTTTGTAGGATCACATATACCGCAGTGAATACATGGCGCACATTTCTCCTCTGTCAGCCGCCATACTGCAGAGGTTTAGGCACCAATCCATGATACAGACTACACCAACAGTCAACCGTTATCTATCAGCGATCATTCAGTGGGTGTGGCAAAATGATGGCCCCCCCCCTTACCCATGAATATAGAAAGGAGAAGCTCCCAATTAACTGGCAAAGTGTGAGGGAAGCCAGCAACATAGCCCACCCTCTTCCAACGTTTTGCATGCGTCAGTTTTGGAGATGTGTTGCCCTTGATGGGGCATGCAACTGGTAGGCAGGGACAAAGCAAGGAGAAGGACTCAGCTGGTGCCATTGCACATATCAGCAATAATTGAGGTTAGCATGCAGTCATTTTGGTAAGCCTTTTAGCTGGACCCAGTAGGCAAAGCAGTATGAAATATGTAAAGTGGGAGAAAAAATAGCCAGAGCTCCGGGAGACAATGCTAATGTAATATATCATTACAGTAATTGTACTTTTGAGATACCTAGAATATTACCTCGGCTTTCAAGGGCGGTTTGCTGCCAGCCACAAAATGGCACTATATACTCGGCTACTACCCTACCAGGGCCTGACAGTGGCTAGGCGGCAGAATAGCAACAAAGAGATATCACATTTTGACAATAAAACTATAAAATTAATGTTTTTACAGACAACAATGAAATCATTGGGCAGTTGCTAGGTTAAACTGGAGCAAGCAGCTTAGACGTATGGTGTCACCGAACAGGCAGCCTAACACCCTCATCAGCTTAGACGGGAGATGCGCTACTTTCAAGGGGGATTTCAGCCCCCCCACATGACTACACATCTCTTTAATACCCTGTGAATAATCAACATTATCAGATGTCAAAAACACTAACTGCTTTCGGTAACGGAAATTGCAGAGGCGGCACAGCCAGCACAACTTCACCATCTTGGAAGAGGTGACTTGATAATTTCAGGAGGATTTCGGATGACTTCACATGGGTACAAATTAGGAGATAACTGAGATCGGCAATTGCAAATGTCTTTTGTGTGCACCTCTAGGTGTCAGGCACCCGCCAGGAAGGGAAGCAAAATTCGGCGATTGCGGCTGTGTTTTAGAGGGGGGAAACTGTAGACCGGAGTGATAGCAATGACACGGACACCTTCATGGTGCATTTCACTTGGGGGGCAATGACCTCAATCAAACAGAGAAGGAGAACTTGCAGGGGTACAAGTAGGAGATGACTGGGCTCAGCAGTTGCAATGAGCAATCTTTGGGTGCTGTCGGGCATCGGCTAAGAAGGAAGGCAAGATTTGTCGATTGCGGCTGTGGCTGGGAGGGGAGAACTTCACTGGTAAGAAATGGCACAACCTCCCATAGGCCGACTAGGGCGATAATGATGGTGTGGGCACCTTAATTGTCCATTCCACCTGGGGGGCAATGACATCAATCAAAAGGGAGAGACTGACTCCTAATGGAGATGAGGAACAGTCTCATAAGGATTGGTGCAAGGTTGGGGAGGTCGGAAATAATTTGGTCTGAAGTAATCCCCAGAAGAGTGTGGAGGGAGTACGAGGGTATCATGGTGGGAAAAAGGTTGAGGCAGAAATTTAACGAGACATGCAGAGATTCGCAGTAACAATGGGGTTGGCTTTTTAAGACATGGGCTCATAACATGGAAGGTGAGGGAGCATTATCTAGTGGATGGTGTGCTTTTCCCGGGGAATGGGGTGAGCACCCGAGAGTTAAGTGCCTATAAAAGAAAAAAATCACTTTGTGGCTTTGTTAGCTGCACCATTTCCCAACTGCCCGTGGAGAATGTTTAGGAAATGTCTAGCAGTGGCAGACAGGGGCTGTGTTGTGTGGGGATGTGTAGGGCTCAGAACTGTTGGCGGGCTACTCATACTTGCGCAGGAATGAGGCGACATGACACTTGTCTCTCCATTCCCCAATCTCTGGCCTAGGTGCCAGAGCAGCCATCTTTATTAGTTTCGTCTCGTGAGAGTCCAAGCACTCTCACGAGTGTGCGCGCATGATATGGTGTTCCAGATGGGACACAACATCCCCCCTCAACTTTAACCTGCCAAACATAACCTGAAAGTAAAGAAAATAAACTGTATGTATACCGGATGAAGCTAATTTTACTCATGTGGCCTTCTTCAACTGACCAGTCATTCTCTAAGATATAGTCCTTGAGCCAGGTGTTTGGTCTCCTTGTTTTCATCAGATTGTAGCGTGGCATCAATGAAACCGGCTCTTTGGTAAAGTCATCTAGCACATGAGAGTGCTCTCTGCTAGCCGCCAGTGTTGCATAACAGTCGTTATCATGTGGCTCGATGGGGTGGGCGACGTGACCTTTTGTGACACACTGTCAGTGTCCAGCCTGGGTTCACTACGCAATGATGGGGCATCCTCCCATACTGGTACAGGAATCTTTTTCAAGAATGATGCATTCCTGATGATCGTGAAACAGTTTTTTTCCACCGTGATCAGACCATGATGCCTGTCGGTGACTGTCAGGGGACAGCATTGGTGTCCACTCTCGAGCTTAGATCGTCTGTTTGCAGACCGCACCAGAACCATATCCCTGACCTGGATCTGCGGGTCACCTGGTACTCTCCTTGGTGTTAAGCGCGGTGCGCTTGTGTTCAGCCATGCAGCGTTTCCTGTGCAGAACAGCAGAGGGAGCTGGTGTGGACGGAATGTAGATGTTGTGCTGAACCTCCATCAGGAGAGAAATTGGGGCAGCATCTGTGAGCAAATGCAGAAAGTTTCTGTACATTCACAGAAATCGGTACAGCTCCAACCTCCAATCCTGGTTCTCAGCGCAGGCAATCCGGAGCCCTTTGTTGATCAACGCCATGAAGTGCTTGGCTTCTCCATTAGCCGACAGCCAGAGTTGTATGAGGCAGCGATGATTGATCCCTCTCATGTCCAGGAAATCACAAATGGCGCAGCTAGAGAATGGGGGCCCATTATCTGTCAAGATCATCTCAGGAAAACCAGGCATGGCAAAGATTTTTCAAGGGCCACCATCAAATCTGTAGCCGACATAGATGCCACTTGTTCGACTTCCGGGTATTCACTCAGGTGGGAATTATAACACCATATGCTCTTTGTTGAGGAGAGGAACTCTGATATTTGATCAGATGGGGGAGCAGGTCGCAATATACTGGTAGGGCGTGTAGCTCAATCTTCACTTAGTTGCGTTGGTGGAACATATTCTGCACAAAGACGGTGAGTGGAATTATGAGACTCAGATGTGGAGAGGAACACAGTTCCTCTCCACATCGGAAGGGAAGTGGTAAACTATTTGACTCTTATGGGGTGGGATGCATTATAGCTCTGGAAGGGTGGATTAAAATATATAATTAGATGGTCAGTATAATACAATAAACACTCATGTGGGGAGGAGAATGTGCAATCATGAACACTAATGTTCGCTCTGATAGGGGATCAGGGTTACAATTGAACTGAGTGGGATTGTAACACTATCTTCTCTTACATGTGGAGTGGGATGCAATATGCTTATTGGTGGGGATTGGAATTATGTAGCTCGGTTGGGCAGTGGAAAACAGTTTATTTTGGAATGGAAGTGGATCACCGTTTAACTCTAATGCTGTGGTATACAGTATAGATTTGATGGGATGGACTAAAGTATACACTGGTGAGCAGAATTCAGGGTACCCTCAGGGGTGGAGCATAGTATCAAAATTCTGATCAGGGCTGGGATATAATGTACCCTCAGAAGGGGAACACCATGTGCACTTCGGTGGTGAGTGTGCTTATGTAGCTCAGTTGGGGAGTGGAAGACTGTTTGGTTTGGAAGGGAAGTGGATCACTGTTTAACGCTAATGGGGTGGTGCACAGTATAGCTTTCATGGGATGGAATAAATATACACTTGTATTGTGAGCCAAATTCAATATACTCTCAGGTTGCAGCATAGTACCTAATGTTCTGGGACAAAATGTACACTCAGATGTGGTTGGTTCACAATACAGCTCTGATGGGGGTGTTATAAAATATACACCTAGATGGTGAGCATACTCCAATATACACTCAGGTGGGGGGCAGAACACTGCATGTGATCAGTTGAAGGGTGGCATACATAATTCTGTTAGTGAGTGGAGCATAGTATTCATGCCGAAGGGGTGTGATACATGCTGTTCACTCAGATGGGGTGGAGTAAAATATATACTCTCGATGGTGAGCACAGTTTGAGATACCCCCAAGTGTGAAGCAGTACACAATATGCGCTCATTGGGAAGGATTCCAAGTGCTTTTCCCGATCCACACTGAATTAAAACATCATCTTGGAAAACGAGGACCATATGTAAATCACACAAAATCCTTTCCATTTCCCCCTGGAAAATCCCAGCTGCGGAAGCCATCCCCAAGGGCATTCGTTTATAACAAAACATACCAAACGGATATATGAAGGTGGTTAACTCCCTAGGTCTCCTTGTCAAACAAATTTGATGGTAGACCTGTCTTGAATCGCGCTTCGAAAAAATCATAGACCCTTACAGAGTAGATAACATTTCAGAAATTACAGGTAGGGGATGTCTGTCAAAGTAGATTGACTTGTTGAGTTCTGTAAGGTCAATGCGTACACTGAATTTCCCGTTTGGCTTATGAACCACGACAAGAGGAGAAACCCACCTTGATGCATTGACTTTTTTTCAAAGACATTATTTGCAAACAACTTCTCTAGCTCCTCCTTTACCTGTCAGAGGGTTCCTGCTCTGGCCAGATAACAATATTGCCCCTTTGGTTTGGATATATGTCTGTACACACTTCCCTCTGGGTGGAGCCAAGCATGCACTATACGCTGGATCTTGTTGGATAGAAGAGAGAGTTCCGCATTTCTCTCTCTTTTATGGGGTTTTTGAAAAGTTGCAATTTTCCTCTCCTCCTTGGTTTGGCCTCATTGGTCCGCAGTCAGTACCCCCTCGTCATTGGGGAATATTCCTGTCGGTCACTACTTTCACCTTGCGACTCGCCCCCTGTTTTCTGGAGTTTTGGGCCAATTCTGTGGTCCTGCCGGTTTGAACCAGTTTGGACCTCTGTCCTTGGTTCACAGTGCGGAGCGAGCTACAGATCCATTTTGGAATGCAGAGCTCAGTGCCCGCATTGCTCGGGGTAACACATCCACATGGGAAGGTACAGTGGCCTTGCAGGTTTGGGAGCCTTGCAATGTCAGCAAATTTGTGAGTGTTCTGCAGCTCCTCTGGCTCACTGTGTCTGTCTCCCTCTCTTTCTCCCAAAGGGCTTTGCGCAGTAATGGCATTGCAGTGCCATTTTGTGAACCAAAGTTTTTACATTTTCTGTGCATTTTAAAGTGCTTAAGCTCATATTTACGTTAAGCACTATTCCACTTCGCTATGTTGGCACTAATATAGGCGTACTTTTGCTATTAGTGACTAGCGTGTTTGCGGTGAAATAATTAATTCATTGGTTAGTTGCATTTTTATGCAGGTAGCTGCGTGGCATAGCAGGGTACCTTACATACGCCAGCACGCCATAAAGGGGGAATGGAACAAACTGCTTGCATCACTGGTTTTGAACTTTTTACTTCCATAATGACATCTTTAAAATCCGACAGAGTACAAAGATTGTCCTTAAAGATTTCTAAAAAAGATACTGAAACAGTATCCTTGATGGAGCTTGAAACAGAGCAAATATGTCATTCCAACCCAAAAGACATGGTCCTTCTTAACAATATACAGTTTACTGCGCGTAAAACTGTCTTTATATTCCAACAAAGGGGTAGCATAGCCAAGAACGTTTATTCTAAATTCACCAAACGCATCTGGTTTGATGTGACACTTGTATAGCTTACATTCCTTGGAGCACTTTCCAGAAGCCACACTCATCCAGGCATCCTTTGGAATAAAAGAAAATGGAGATACGTAATCAACAACCATTTTTACATCAGACCCATCTACTTTTACATGACAGGATGGGCTTTTCCTAAAAGTGCTGGTACTTGAGTGAACATTGTTAACTGTAACAAAATTGCAATCACTTTCATTGGAAGAAGACTCACACTCCACCATCGCCATTTTTATTTTGCCTCCCCTTGTTTCTATAGCAGCGAGCAAAATGTCGTATAGATTTACAAAATGAACACTCCACCTTGAGAGCAGGACAGTTTTGATTATTGGCTAAATGTCTAAGCAAGTCACATCTGTAACATTTTCATCCCTTTTTAAAAGATGCAGGCTCTCCTTTTTAGACTTCAGCCTCGTCTCTTTCTCAACATCAGTCTTCTTCTGTACAGAGACAACATTGACATCCTTCACATCTTTCATCAATTCCTTAGAAGAAGACAAAGAAAGCAAAGAGGGAGAACATTTCAATTCTTTCTCACTCACACTCATCTCAATCTTCTTAACAATCAGAAAAGCATCCGTCAAATTTGGATTCCTAGCCATCCACAACTTTTCCCTGACCACCTTACTGTTTGCATGTACAAACAACTGATCTCTTAATAGTTCCTCTAAAGAGATTACATTCGCAAAGTCACATTTCAAAGCCAAAACTCTCAATGCCGCAATATATTCCTCAGCAGACTCTAGAGATGATTATTTCCTAATATAGCATTTATGCCTGTTTACCGCTACATTTATCTTAGGCATTTATTTATTTTCTAACATCTTCAAAAAAATGTAATGCTCATCATCTCCCACACCTATTTCAGCAGCATCCAATTGTGATAGCCCTTCAAAGATTCTTAAACCTTCAGGGCCCAAGGCATGCAATAAGAGATTTATTTTTATTCAATTGAGGTGAGTCTATAGCCTGGAGATAGTTCAACCAATAGGATTTCCAGGTAGGCCAAGGAGTAATTGGCTCACCCGGCAAAGAAAGGAATTCTTTCAGTGGAGAAACTTTATTTCCCTGCATAATGCCTGACCAAAAACCCCCAAACAATTTACAATTGGAATCAGTACAAATTTACAACATAAATTTTAGGCTAGACACATTCAAACCCCATTTAGTTCTTAGAATTTCTTAACTGCAGCAAAAGCAAACTGATTCCAAACAAAGAAAAACAAATAAGGAAGTACTATCAAAGAGGTAAATATTAATAACACATACAAGCATCCAAGGAAAAGCAGGAAGTAGTACTGGCCAATGAGCTACTATCAATGACCAGCCAATCAGAGCGCCGATCAATGAAAAATCACCAGTTAGCCAGCCAATCAGAGTACAGAACAGACAGTTAGTGAACAGAACACTGTCACTTTCAAAATTGCAGTCAACAGCAATGGAAGTTCCTCAATGCACAGTTGTCGCCCCGGCACCTTAGGCAGCACCCGGCCACACAACATCCGTTCAAGGCTGAGCCCAGCCCCTGACACACAGATGGATGCTTCCACCCTTTGAGGCCACGTCTGCTCTCCGAGGCTGCGCCCGGCCCAGCCCACGCTCATTGGTGGCTGCACCAGACCTCCCAGGCAAAGCCCGGCCACACCACATCACCAGGTCCACTCAGGGCAGCGCCCGGCCTCCCAGGCTGCACCCGGCCCACCTAGCCCAGCCCACGCTCATTGGTGGCTGTGCCCGGCCTCCCAGGCAGAGCCCGGTCACACCACGCCTACTCTAGGCTGCGCCCGGCTTCCCAGGATGCGGCCGGTCCAACATGTTCAGCCCAACACATGCTCGTTGGTGGCAGTGCTTGGTCTCACAGGCTGCGCCCGGCCACACCACATCCACACAAGGCTGGGTCTGTCCTCCCAGGCTGCATCCCGTCCTCTGTACGGGTGAGCGGCGCCCGACCCACAACTGGCTGTGCCCGACTCACCTTAATCTGCACTCTGGTATGCAATTCACTTTCCTGGACAGTGGGATATACTTTACTTCTTCAAACTCGTCCCCAATGAGATGATGCCTCATTTGTGTTTAAGTACAAGTTTAATTATCTCACAGCCAGGAAGGCTTCCCACAGCAAGTGAGTCCAGTAAGCAACTGCCACAAGTGCATCAGAACAGTCAACATTCCAAAACACTAAGGGGAAGGAAGGGGGAAGGAGAAAGGTGGTGAAAGGAAGGGGAAGATGCAGCACTAAACAATAGCTGCAAGAATAACATGCCTGTAAAAGAATGCATAACATACCATCATAACAGTATCCCCAGAGGAAATGGTGAGATGTCTCCGGAGGCTGTGGCACTCTTCATCTCCCTTGCACCCATGGCCCACTAGTGTGGTTAAATCAATGGCACCTGTGATCGCAGGGGATCTGTGCACAGTGGTGTATCATAGTTTCGATGAAGGAGATGTACCGGACACCTGAAAGCATGAGGTAATCACCCCTTTGCTGAAAAAGACAGGATTATCTACGGAAGAGTTGAAATACTATCGCCCGGTGACCCAGCTATCTCTCCTGGCTCGCATCTCATAGCAATTGGTCACTTATGAGATCCAAGACCATTGTGAAGCCCACAATCTTCTTCATGACCGTCAGTCAAGTTTTTGACAGGGAGAGGGATGGCGTGAGCGCTGCTTGATATGCAGGAACATCTGCTGGGAGTGGCCGACTTGGGGCACCCGGTTGCCCTGGTGTTACTGGTTTTGTCTTCCGCCTTTAACACCATTGATTACTTGGTCTTGTTATCTAGGCTTCAATCGGTTGCAGGAGTCACAAATGTGGCCTTGAAGTGGTGCATCTCTTTTCTCCCGGACCGGGTCCAGCAGGTTTGCTTGCAGGGTATTTGGCCCTCTCCCCGACTCTCAAGGTGGAGGGTGCCACAGGGATCAGCCCTATCTCCCCTGCTATTTAATATCTATATGCAACCTCTGGCTAGGCTGCTGAACTTCATAGGTGTGACATTTTAAATGTACACTGATGACATGCAATTAGTGGTTGACTTGAGGGATGCTCGCACCGGGGCCGGCCTGGTGGCGGGGTTGGAAGGCATCCGCGCATCGATGGCAACCAACTGTCTCCGTTTGGATCAGAAAGTTGTAATTCTGGGTGCGGTGGCCCGACCCTCCCGCCAGTCCTCCCGTGGCCATAGTCCTTCGGGCCCCTGCTGTTGCCTATCCAGCATGCTAAAAGTCTAGGGGTGTGGTTTAGTGCACCGGGCAACTCGGTCTACCAGGCGAAGAGAGTGGCTCACTCAGCTAACTACCAGCTCACACAGTTGGCTCCTCTTCTCCCCCTGTTGGATTCCACATGTGTGGTCACTTCGTGCCAGGCACTGGTCATTTCTAAGCTCCAATATTGTATTTCTTTCTACGCCAGCCTGTCCATCACAGCTACGCGGATTCTGTGTTCAGAACATGGCTGTGAGGCTTATTTGAGGACTCAGATGCTTTGATCATGTGTCGGAGGCCAGGAGAGGGTTGGGCTGGCTCACTGTCCCTCATCTGATCCAACTGTATGACTTGTGTATGATGTGGAGGGCATTGCAGGGGGAAGGTCCAACCTATCTCCAGAGGCATTTTAAGTGGGCCGTCCACCGTTATACCGCACGGAGACAAAACCGGGGCAAGGTTGTTGTCCCCTGCTTCAGCAGGGCACGGAAAGGAGGGGCTGCTTTGTTCCGGGTGGACCCTAAGTGGTAGAATACCCTCCTGGTGGATTTGAGATTGGAGACGTCCTTCCTGCGCTTTAAGCGATTGGTGAGGGAACCGAGATTGAGGGCTGATTTTTAGCCAATAAGTTTGCTGTAGTGTTTTGGCATCATGTAAATTGTTCTGTAAGATGGTTGGGGAGGGGATGGCTGGGTCCACCAGTCTGTGTTCCCTGAAGGCCGGGTCACTTGTTTGGCTTGTGTGGAGGGCCTTGACATTATTTTCCAAAGTCAGGAGGCAGAATTCAAACACAACTTAGTTGTTAATGTAGCAAATAACCCGGAGTCCGAAAGTAACAAACCAATTCATCCAAAATCCACAGCCAGTCAAGTAAAATCCCAGAGATCCAATCACACCAAGCAAAACACAGCCAAAAGGGAAAAGCCAAAATCAGGTCTGATTAACAAGCCTCAAGTCATACAAACCAGGTAGTCAGAATACAAACACCAGAACTCGCACAGGATGTGGTCAATGTTCAGACAGGAAGCCCACATAAAAGAGGGTTTAAATACTGGACATTGATAGGCCCATGATTAGTCCCGCCTAGAAAACAATAAGACTGAATCGATACCATCTTGGAAGGAGAAATGGTTTCCCTAAGATCCTTTTCAATAGAGCACGATCACATAAGACATAAGAAAAACCTCAATGGGGACCCCTAACTCATGTGTGTAGGAAATGTACCTGATAGAGAATCTAGAGATCCAACAAAAAAAGTCAGGTTGGCGAGTCGAAGATATGCTTGAATACAGAGAGAATCCGATAAGTGAGGATCTTGCAGGAATACAGATGTAAGTACGTGAAAAAATATGTAAACACCTCAGAACAGGCGTTAATACCTCAGACGAATATTAGCCATGAAATACCTGCGATGAGCGAAACCTCGAAACCCGACAATCGGACCACTATTTATCCTTGATGCACTCAGATGAGGAGCAGAAGGCCGAGCTCAATCTTATCAGTAGTGAAACACAATATGCCCTTTGGTAGTTTGTGTAACACAGTACACAATATGTACTCTGTTGGGGAGTGGCGTACAATATAACTCTGTTTTGGTGTGGAATTCAATATTCACTTTTTTTATTATATTATTATTATTCACATGTATAACTAAACCTTTGCATAGAACTGTGAATTTTTTTTTTTAAATGCTTTGTTTAACAGAAATTGCACTCTTAAAGTGCTGCATTACCTCGACTTTCTTGGACACGATTCAAACACAAAAATAGCTGCATGGTATCTGTATATTCTTTTACTCCCGTCTAGTTGTAAGATGTGGAATAACACCAGAAATATGATATTTTGGCAATATAACTATATAAAAAAAATAACTTTTCAAGGAAAATAGTATAAAGAAAGCATAGACAGTTTTTAATGCTCTTACAAAACACCTTTATTTGTCCTGTGTTCTTTGTGAACAGTGGGCCCGATCCTAAAGGTTGAATGTTTTTTTATATCTGGCGTAATTCCCATTGAACTTAATGGCATTTACAACAGACAAAAAAGTGCAATCTATAAAACTCTTTTGCAGGTGAGACCCAACATGTCAAGTCCTCACCGTTGGAACATTGAGAAAAGTATTTGGGATTTTGATGTGGTTATCTCACAGTAACAAGAAACTTATGTTATACTTAACTGCTGCTTCGTATATGTGGGTATATATACACTGTAATTCACGTGGCCACAAGTACGAGGTCGGGGATAGAACTTGTAACGACCCTGACCCTAAACATGTCTTTACAACATAGTACCCCCGACAGGAAACAACGTTGCAAAAATACGTTTGCAGGAAATTTTACAAGAGGCGCCCTGTTACCAGTGCCCAGTAATTACTTTATTTTAACAGGATACGACACGGAAGAAAATCAAGCACTGAAATTACACGAATTAAATAAATCATCCCTTGACACCAGCGCTGTTGCCCGTTCTAGTTTTAAAGAAAGCAGATCTGTATTGCATGCAAGCTGTATGTGGCTGCCTGGGTGAGGCGGCACCTTTTGTCTTTGCCTAGGGCGGCCAAAATGCTTGGCCCAGCCCTGAAATCTATTTACCTTGTTCTTAACCTGTTCAATCTTTTCATTTTAGAGGATCTATTTGTTGCTGCTCTGCAGTAGTAAGAAGTCCTCTTTTGTCAAAAGAAACATGTGATGAATAAAGCTGTGTTGACACTCGAATGCTGTCGACCTGCTGTTGTGGTGTCAATAATGCTAAGGGGGTCCCCTACTGTGTTTGAAGGCAATGGATGCCAGCACGCCGCCATTACCCCCTTCACTCCCCCCCCCCCCCCCGCACAGACTGTTACCGAAGAGGTACTTGACTTTAATGTATGTAAACGAGCACTTTAACCCACCGCAATTAACCAGGAGGGCGAATGAAGTGTGAACGCCTTCCTAAAGAAACCTATTAACGCCTGTTTGAGAAGCATGAGATCAGAGATCACAGATGTTATTATTTTCAGACAATTTTAGAGGCCCTAAACATTACTTTACAACGTAGTACCCCCGACAGGGTACCACGTTGAAAAAATATATTTCTGGCCAATTTTAAAACAAACTAATGGCTGGGCACTGGTAAGAGGCTGCCTCTTACCAGTGCCCAGCCATTAGTTTATATAGACTATTAAGTGCACCACAGCATTTTTGTAAATTAAAATAGTCTGGCAATATTTGTGTGTAAATTATTGCTTTCCCTTAAATGCCAAGAGTGACTTCACTGCTAAGAGTGTGCAGCGTGTCTGGTAAAAAAATTTTTGTAAATTATTGCCTGCCATTTTTGTTTTCCCGTAAATACCAAGGATGGCTTCACTGCTAACAGTGTGCAGCGTGAGATGACATTGTCCAGGATGATGTCAGGGGCGATTATTTAAAACGAAACAAATGTGCAGGTAAGTTTTGAACAATACACAGAGCCAAACAGTATTTTGTGGGATCGCGCCCTTCACAAGTCAGTGCCATGCAGGATGCACCGATGCCCTCTATGCCACACTAGATGCACTTTGCTGCTGTGTCCTAAAGCGAAAGCTAGAGGGGGCTTCGGCCATTCTGTAGCGCATTTTTTTTAAACCATCCCTAAAAATAGGGAAAGAATGCATAACATCACCCTCATGATTCTACTATGGAGAGCATCCGTTGAAACGCAGCATGTTTTTGAAAACATGGAGAGAAAATGCAGAACATCAAGTTATATCATGAAAATTATAGGAGGTCCAGATGAAAACATACCGAACTGTACCGAGGAAGGTACCATCAACAGACCCGATCACCTTGCACATATTTACCGCAGACCGTCATCAAATTGATCGCCCGCAGGATGATCTCCAATCTCGTCACGTCAATTTTAGAACAAACTAATGGCTGGGCACTGGTAAGAGGCTGACTCTTACCAGTGCCCAGCCATTAGTTTATATAGAATATTAAGTGCACCACAGCATTTTTGTAAATTAAAATGGTCTGGCAATATTTGTGTGTAAATTATTGCTTTCCCTTAAATGCCAAGAGTGACCTCACTGCTAAGGGTGGCAGCGTGAGATGACATTGTCCAGAATTATGTCAGGGCATGGGGTGGGCACCCGAGAGTCAAGTGCCTAGGGGGATCCCAAGGAGTGAATACAGCCCTGAAGCAAATACGAGAGTTGAGACTATCCGTACATTCTTCATTCATGCAACTGCAACCGCTTGTAAAAATTACATTAAAGGAAGGGTGCTGTAGCTATAACAAAACAGAAATAATTGCATACACGTTGCGCAGGCAGGAGGCACGTCTCTACCATGCACACATGCGTTGCTGTGGGCCTGTGTACGCTAGCACGGACATATGACATAATTAAGGAATGGCCATTACACAACTTTAGGAGTCATTCTGCCCATCCTCAGACATCATCCAGACCTTAAAGTTTCAGTTGATTTCACAAGTCATCTGATGACTTTGAAATTGCTGCCCTACGTAAACAAATATGCCAAGAAAATATACAGAGCATGATAGATATGACATTATTATTATTAATAATAATAATAATAATAATAATAATAATAATAATAATAATAATAATAATAATAATAATAAATTAAATTGACATTGTTGCCCCTCACCAAGGAACTACAGGGCCCAATTCATGTAACTTGAGTAGGGGATGAGTATACTCATGAGTAGGGTACTCAGAGCCCACTCATAAGCATACTCCATGAATTACTCACAATTCATGAAAGTATGGCCCTGAGTAGGGCCCATGAGTAGGCTACTCAATTCACAGAGCAGCTATCAGTGGGGCCCGGCCACAACACGCCCACTGTGTGCCGTGACTGGTGCCGTTAATTTATCTGATGTGGTCAATTTAACTGATGGGACAAGGCACTGTGACTTGAGTGGGGTTAAGGATCTTAGGTTTGTTATTCCAACCCCACCAAGCCACAGAGTATTTGATCATGTGAGTGAACAATGTTCTGGCTCTGTCTTGATCCTGGGCGCCGACCCACGGTCAAAAAATCACTGCAGCTGTAAATCTGCCTACGGGTTTGTGTGTAGCATTAAGAAGGGTAAACCAAAGTGCTAACACCCAAGTTGGGACCAAGGGATCCCTTCACAGTATAAACAATGCTCTATTGAGGGCACGGCCGCAGGTTGTTAACCACTGGAATACCGGGGCCCTTCTTTAACGCCCGTTAAGCACCGTTTGACAGGGGCTGGTGGTAGTTGGGAGGGTGGTTTCAGTTCTAATACCATGCCATAAGGTACATGGGGTGACAATTCTGGTTTTGGCGAGAGGTTGGGTACGGAAACAGGACTGTAACTAGAGTCGTATGTGCCTCCAAGCTTAATTCTGAGGCCAGGTCCGTGGGGGAACAGCCACACCCAAAAATGTGTTTTAGCAGCCCACTTCTTGTTTCCCACGAAAATAAATGATTATGTCAGAAATGTGCTGTTGTGGAACTGTTCAGGTTGGGCAAGCAAAAGGGATACCAGCGACTGGCTTCAGCTTAGTAAAAACAGTCACATTCTATGTTTACAAAAAACATGGGAATGTAGTCACTTGATCGTGGGAGATTTCATGTGTTTCAGCTACCCCGCAGTGTCGGTCAAGGATGGACTCAATTCTGGTGGCCTCGCAAATTGTGTTTCCAAAGTATTAAACTGGGCCTTTGTACAAACCTGAACGTGCATGAATTGTATGTTAGGGGTTTATTTGTAACCTGTAATTAAATGCTAATGAACTTCTAATGCAGCCTTCAGGCTGCATTAGGAGTTCATCAGCATTTAATTCATTAGAAATAACACGGACACAACTGTAATTTAAACTACCCCTTACAGCCCCTTTTCCCATAAAACTAACTTTAAATTAGCTTAAAAACCCTTCCCTCCCTATTAAACTTACCTTCTGGTTCCCACTGCAGTACCTGCCATTACCAATCAGTAATAGGGTGCTGCCATCTTGACGCAAATCGGGCAGCCATTTTGGATTCCCCCGGGCGCGGCCATCTAACATTGCATGACGTTGCGTCATGCTACACCACGTCAGGTGGCCATTTTGGGTGCACCGTCACCAGCAGCAGATCAGCCACCCAACCAACACACACTGTTGTTAAATTGATAAGCGAGGACATACACACTGCTCTTACATAGATAAGTGAGGACATACACACTGCTCTTACATAGACAAGTGAGGACATACACACTGCGCTTACACTGACAAGTGAGGACATACACACTGCGCTTACACTGACAAGTGAGG
>JAUEJH010176921.1:0-15161 GCA_032275315.1 Desmognathus intermedius
TGGGTGTGCCCAAAAATACACAGGTATTGGGAAGAGGTGATTGATACCATGGTGAAAGTGCTGGGGAAAGAGGTTTCGGATTCCCCATTGAATTGGATATTGGGTATGTTTGAAGGTTTCACCTTTCTGCAAAGGAAACTATTGTATATAGCAGCTGCTACGGCAAAGAGACTCCTAGCACGGCATTGGATGACGAAGCAAGTGCCCATGATAAGTATGTGGTGGAAAGATATGTTGCACCATAGAGAAATGGAGGAGGGCTACTGGGATATGATTGCCTTTAGCTGTAGGCCCCAAAACTTCTGGGCACCACTTATGAATTATCTATCAGCATGCCAGCAGGAACCTGTGCCGACACACGATGAAGAAATTGGATGAATTGGGATTAAACTGAATTGTATTGAAAATGGTATAATTAATGTTGTTGTATATTGCCAGCCATTGTAGGGGAATGGGGTGGGGGGTTGATAGGGTATTGATGTTCTTGTTGAGTTATGATGTGTAAACATTATAATTGTGGAAAAAACTAATAAAAAACATTTCGCACAGGACTGAGCATTACAGACCGACCAGCGCAACCACTATGTCGAAGGGGGGTCCAGATACCAGTGACTCTACAAACATTTGTACTCTTGTGGAGTAGGGTACAGGAGATCTGACTCAAGAGCACAGTTTCCCTCAACAGGTATGCTCGAGATCCAGGGACAAGAGTAAGGGAAAAACAGGACCCTATATACCAACCCCTTCCTGCAGTGATTAGGACGCATGTACTTGTTCACACCCATGGATAGGTGGGCTATTATTGGGTCACCTGATCAAATCTGGAAC
Organism: Desmognathus intermedius; assembly: GCA_032275315.1. Classification (NCBI taxonomy): domain Eukaryota; kingdom Metazoa; phylum Chordata; class Amphibia; order Caudata; family Plethodontidae; genus Desmognathus; species Desmognathus intermedius. The sequence continues at coordinate 829 of JAUEJH010176921.1, forward strand.
ACTAGATCCCTTGTCACTCAAAATCTCTGGAAGTCAGGATGGGCTTTACAGCCCCCACACTCCATTTGACGCAACTCCCTTTTGTTTCCCGCCATGGGGTGAGGCACAAAATCGATGACTCCTTGATATCATCAAACAAGTCAACATTCCCTACTCTTAACGATCAAGGTACAACTTGTGTCACTTTCATTGGACACGAGGGGTGCTGCATGGAAAGTGATAAAACACTTATGAAGCACAAGGGTTTGCACCCCGAGCCGTTCTACACACACACACCAAAAACACTGCAGACTTCTCCGGCATGGGACAGTTATGAGAACTCTATGAAACACATCTTGCCATACACCCAGAGCCAAGATCACCAGAAGAATCTAGGTTCACACACAATGTAAACTCACATAGAAAATCTGTTTGTTCCAGGCTGGACATGAATAGGAACTTGGGAAGGGGAGAGGCCTGTTCTCTGGGCAACCCTGGAAGTTCCTAGGTACTAGGGAGTGCAAGATTGCACACCCATTTTGAGATGCCCATGGCCACACAAATTAATCTAAACAAATTGATATTTCAGCAAAACAGCTAATGATACAGAATCATGGACAGCCGCTCCATACATTAACAGTGCACCTGTTTGCTGTGGTTTTGATTGTTCATAATATTAATTGTTACTAATACCACTAAACATTGGGAGTAGTAGGCCACTAAAAAAAGTTATTCACCCTGGATTTTTGGCAGTAGTAACACCAGTTCTGGCAGGGACCTGAGAGACCAGGGCTGATCGTACTACTGCCATATTTATACACTGCATAGCCATCTTCACACACCTCCAACCAGACTTTTACGAGCATGGGGCAGAAAATACATTCTACATGTTAAACCAGATGGTTGTTGTCAGTGTTGCCGCCCCACTCTAAGCATTAAGGGCCCGATTCACAAAGGAGTTTTGTGCCTGTTATGTATTTCGTCCGCATAGGTTCTATTGAAATCAACAGGACTTACATGGACGAAATACGTAAGTGGCCCGAAACTCCTTTGAGAATCAGGCCCTTAGTGAGGAAATGTCTGGCTCTAGAACAGGCTGAAGAGCTAATACAATTTCTCTCATAATCAGTAACCTATCCTAAATATGCAGTGAGAGTCTTAACAGATTTTAAACCGGATATAAGGCCTTGGGCATAACTCTTGCCAAGCCACATTTTCTACATGGGTCAGTTTTCGATAAGAGACATTAAATTAGAGTACATAACATACATAACAATATAGTCCGACAAGATGGCCGACCGGTAAGTAGTGAGTCCCCATGCTCCGGGAGTGAAGGACGGCGAACCGAGGTGAGAAGCCTGCGACGCATTGAAAGGTACACGGGAGCGAGTGTGGAGAACGGGAGGGGGGGCCACTCACCGGGAACACCGAAGGAGGCGCGCAAGCATGCGGAATAAGGGAAAGGGGGGAGGGGCAGGCCCGGGCACGGCGACTCCAGCTCCGGGCTCACAGCCAGCTGTGATGCGAGGAAGCGGAGCGCCGGAGTATAGGCATCCCTTTACGTCCGGGCCAAGTCAAGGCCAGAAAAGCCGCGGGAGGGCCGGGGCAAGGTTTTTAGAACCAGCTCCTAGCTTTGATCACCTCTGAGGGTGGGCTAATATGGGTAATATGGGGGGTCAGAAGGGGCAAAGGGGAGTATACGAGAAATTGGGTACAGTCGGACCGGACTTGAGAACCCAGACGGGGACAAGGTAAGTCGCAGGGGGGGGCTGACCGGGGGGGGGGGTTCGGGGCTGACGGTCGTGCATGACTGGGTCGGCACCCCCAGAGATCATGAAGATAGGGGCAACCCGTCCCAAGATGGCCCCAGGAAGATAGGGGAAAGATAGGGGTAACGCATCCCAACCCATCCCAAGATGGCCCCAGGAAAGATGGAAGTTAAGAGGAGACGAAACGGAAACAATGGTGACATGGGGCCGGAGGCCACTGATAGCACCCACCACCGTCGTTAGGTGGGTGGGGCAGATTAGTGGAGCAAGGAAGAGAACAGCAGACAACAACAACAGTAGAGAGACCCCGACCCTACCTATTACCACATGGAAAGATAGAGGCGAAAACAGACTTAAAAGACCTCAGGGAGGATCAAAGAGCGCAAAGGCATATACACCTCGGAGAACGGAGACAAAGAGGTTGAACCCAAAACCAACGAGAGCGCGGACCCGACCCGACTCAACCCAACAACTCAACAAAAGTGAAGAAAAGAAGAAAGGAAATATCATGACCTCAAGGAGAATGGTGAGCACAAGGCTGAGCAGGGAGACCGAACGACATCACGGGAACATAGGGGGGAGGGGGAGACGAGGGGGGACACAAACGAGGGACGGCATAACCTTCAACTAGCCCACGAAGCAACAGGGGGGTAAGGGAAGCAAGGAGAGGCCCGGGAGATAGCGAGGGGCAATCTAGCTCACAGGGGTCTCGGGGGAGGGAGGAGGCGGAGCAGGGAAGGTGCTGCATGCGATCACATATCTAATGCAGTAGGTGGGGGAACCGTTAAACGAAACTCTGTCCACCACAGATCATCGGGCAGAGTTCGCGTTCTTGCCACAGGCCGTATAGCCCGACCTGCCACATTAGCGCCAGACTCACCCGCTTGCCTAGGTGGCTGGGCATGAGGAATCACGTATTCTGGCTGCGGTGGGGGTCACGGGGGGGGGGCAGGGGAGCCCACCGAAGCACAGGATAAGGACAGAACAGCAGGGAGGCGAGGGGGGCAAAGAGAGGCAAGGCAAGGACACGGGAAACGAATCAGGAAGGGGCCTGGTTGCCAGGGCCAACGGCAAGCCCAGGACAAGTACAGCCGTGGGATAAGATGGAGACACAAACAAACATAGTTTAGGTCCCGCCCTGGCGGAGCTAAGGCGCACGGCAAGCCCAGGACAAGTACAGTCGCGGGGGGATGAAGCATCTCCATCCTCCGGGATAAGACGGAGACACAAACAAACCTAGTTAGGTCCCGCCCAGACGGGAGCAAGGCACAACAGAGACTAGAAGAACGCAGGAGGGGAGGACACCACGAAATCCTGGGTCTAGGAAAATAAACCCAGCCTAGATGAAGGGATAAGGGGGGCAACATCCACGGGCCAATGACCCAGGGAGGTCGGACTGGCGAGAGCGGGAGGGAAAGACGGGGGAGGACAACCCCCCGGAGAGCCAAGCAAGGGCTACAGCATAGGCGAGGGCGAAGGATCAGGAGAAGAAGGAGGCACAGACAAGAGGGAACACCCGAGTGGCTAAAGGCTTAGCAACAGAGATGGGGGGATACAAGGGGACACCCAACCCCAGGCACTGAGGCGAGGAACACCAGAATCGACGCGAACAGTGGGGCCTGCACCAGTGAACATGATCAAAGAAAGGGAGACAAGGGAGGTCAGAGGGGGATGGATCCAGGCCACACCAGGGGGCCCCAGATGGAACGCAGGACATCACAGACTGTCACAGAGAACAGCATAGGCTGCCCAGGGAGGAGGCCAGAACATAACAAAGGGAGACGCAACCTAGACAAACATCATAGAAGACAAGGGGACGAAAAGAGGGGGAGGGATAGACCCAACTGGTAGAACCGAGATACGCTAACCCCGTCTATCTGTCTACCCACAGGTCCAATCGGGAAGGCATAGCGAAACCCACCGGCGACAGACCAACACCAAACAAACCAAACAAAGGACGATAGGTGGGGAGAAGCACAGGACAGAGAGAGGAAGAGGAAAACAAAAAGGGGGAAGAAACGACGGCAGTTCAGACCATACAAACAAGGGGAAAAGGCAGGAATACCGAACCAGGGGGACACAATATCACACCCCGCAAACAAGGAAAACATGAGACCGGGGGAGGAAAAAGACACCAACCGAATAGGGGAGGAACAACCAGCATACAACCCCCACAACCTAGAAATAAGAACCACCAAAAGCAAAAGCAGGAAAAGAAAGGAAAGACATCGAAGGAAGAAGGACAAACACACCTGGCAACCCCAGGAACACACCCAACATACAACGACGGGCGGAGACCAGGGAACCGCGGGCAATGCACAAGACATAGCACCCAGAACATCCGACCAAGCCGAGTTAACAAAACAGAACCAGACAGAAACAACCAAGCCCCACCCCACCAACACATCTACCAGCACACCCACAGCATGGACAACACCCATCCGGATAAGAGCGGAACCCCCGGACAAACAAGTGCCGCCCACACCAACCGCATCAAGGAAGAGAGAAAGAGACTGGCCAGAAGTAAGGAAAGACCTAGAAAGATACAGCAAAACAATGAACTTCAAACCCCCCACTACGCCGATCCCAGGAAGAAAAGTCAAAAGGAGATCCTGGCTCCTAGAACCGGAGCTAGCCGGGTCAGCTATGAAACACCCCAGGTGGAGAACAAGAGGAGAAGGAGAAGAGGAACCCCCCAAAACCATAAAACCTTTTACCCTGGATGAGGAAAACCCGCTCCCGCGCCCGCACGGAGAAGAGACCGCACAAGCAAAGCCCCCGGCCCAAGAAAGACAGGATAAGAACGGAAAAGAGACAAGACAAAAAGAGGACCAAAAACCCGAGGAATTAACCGGAAACTCAAATGAAGAAGAGGGAAAAAAGAACCTAGTGAAATGTTTCCTGGTAAACGCCTGGTCTGCGTCCAAACACAGAACAGAAATCAGAGACCTAATAGAGGAAACAGACCTAGATATCCTCCTGGTGACCGAATCCTGGTTCCGAGAAGATTCCACACCAATTATCAACCAGATAACCCCCCCCAACTACCAATACATCCTCAGGAACAGGAACACCAGAGGAGGCGGACTAGCAATGTTCCACAAAGAACACATCACAATAGAAGAAGATGAGAGCTTCAAGATAGAAGGATGCGAACATCTGCTGGCCAAATGCAAACTCAATGAAAAAGAAACCACATCGATGCTCCTAGTATACAGACCACCACCAGAAGACAAAGACTTCCCAGACACCTTCGCCGACCAACTCCCAGACATAATGCTCAAGCACGAAAAACTGATCATTCTAGGAGACTTTAACATGAAACTAAACGCAAGGGAAGACAAAACCAGCAACAACTTCCTAGACAACATGGAAGCCCTCAATTTCAAACAGGGAGTCATAGGCCCCACACACAAGAAAGGGAACACCCTCGACGGAATCTTCTACAATGACACAATCACCACAGTAGGACAACCCATAGACCTCCCCTGGACAGATCACAAACTAATACCATTTAGAATAGGAAAAAAGGAAAAGGAAAAAAGGCGGCGGAACGACACCAGGACAGGCCGAAGATGGCGGATGCTAGACATCCAAAACGACCTCCTCCTGAGAGTAATTAAGAACATTACAGAACAAGGAACCCAGCCAGAGGGGCAGACCACAAACCAAGTGGAGGGGATACCGACAAAGGCAGAGAAGGAAAGGACGAGATCCGAAATCGGGAACGAGGTCAACAACCTAGAGACCTGGATCACAAAGGCACTGGACGACATCATCCCGAGGAAACAGACTAAAACAAGGAGCTCACAGAAGTCCAATCGGTGGTATACTAATCTGACGGACCTACAGAAGAGGAAATGCAGAGAATGGCTCCGGAAATGGCAGAAAAACAAAACGAAGGAAAACCTATTAGGGTACAGGATAAACATGAGACACTACAGAAAGATGATAGAAAGTTCCAAAAAAGCCCACTACTCTCAAAGGATAGAACAGGCGGAGGAAGCAAGCAAAGAACTATTCAAAATAATCAACGAACTAAAGACCAACAAGAAGAAGGTCGAAGAACCCGACAGCGAAGAATTCTGCAAGAAAATGGCAACTCATTTCCGGGAAAAAGAGAAAACATTGGACCAGAAGATCAAGAATCTAAAAGACCTAACTGGAAACGACCAACCCGAACCCAACAAGAAGGCCACAAACCACACACCTCCAAGGATGGCTAAATTTCACATACCATCAAGGGAAGAATATTTCAGATTCATCAGATCAAACCACTCAGCTGGCTCACTAGAAGACCCCTGCCCACAACACATCTATAAGACCCTAGCCTCCTCGGAAATCATAGGCGAACTAATCTGGAACATCATCAGGAAGGCCCTGAGCTACGGAGTAATGCCTCAAGAACTCAAAACATCGCACATCAAACCCCTACTAAAGAAAATTGGGCTCGACCCATCCATAGGAGACAATTTCAGGGCCATCGCAAGAAGCAAGTACCTGGGAAAAATCATTGAGAAAATAGTAGCCACACAAGTGAACCAACACCTGGAGTCCAACAACCTCCTAGACAGCTCCCAATCGGGGTTCAGGCCCAGACACAGCACAGAGACAGTGACCATATCGATCCTCGATGACCTCAAAACCCAAGCAGACCAACAAGGAGCGGCGATCCTAATCCTACTAGATCTTTCAGCCGCGTTCGACACAGTGCAACACAACACCCTCCTAGAGAGATGTAAGAATGTCGGGATCACAGACAACTGCGAGAATTGGATCCACGAATTCCTCTCAGAGAGGAAGGCCAAAGTAACCTCGAAGAATCACTCATCAGAAGCATACTCCCCAGAGTTCGGAGTCCCGCAAGGATCCCCACTATCCCCCATTCTCTTCAACGTATACCTCAAACCCCTCGGAGACGTCATCAGGAAACATGGACTATCAACCTACAACTACGCTGATGAGACACAACTCATATGGAAACTCGACAAGACCGGGAACACAAACCCAGAGAACCTCGCAAAATGCATAAGGGAAATAACCAAATGGATGACAAACAACCACCTACTCCTAAACCCCGGAAAAACAGAGGTGATGTCATTTGGCAACAGGGAGCTAGTACCAGACCCATTACCTTGGCCAGCCGAATTGGCCACCACATCATCCAAAAGCCTCGGACTCATAATATCAGACATCAACCCACTAAAAAACGCAAAGGAGACATCCAGGAAATGTTTCCACATCCTAAGAATCCTAAAGAAGATCTTCCCAATACTGAACTACAAACAAAGGGTAACGGCCATAACGGCGCTAGTACTCAACAGGCTCGATTACTCCAACGGCATATACGCAGGCGCCAGTGCTAAATGCATCAACGTGCTGCAGAGAGTACAAAACGCAGTGGCCAGACTCCTCACGAGAACCCCACAAATGGAGCACATCACCCCAGCACTGTTAGCCCTCCACTGGCTCCCCATTAGTAGGAGAATAACATACAAAATCCTCTTACTAACACACCAAATCATAAACACAAAAACCCCAAACTATCTCCAACAAAAAATCAAGGTAAAAAGGGGACCACGAACACTCAGGAACTCCGAAGAGATCAGGCTGGAAATCCCAAAAGTAAGGACAACAAGATGGGGCGAAGCCAGTTCCACCTTCCAAGCTGTAGACTATAATTCGCTACATAACCTACAACTTTGCAGAGTGGAAATGCTACATGTGAGATAAAGGTAGAATAAAAGCTGCGAAGGACGGAGGAGGCAATAAAGCAATTTATAAAGAACAGCAGTGTATAGCAATTTTTAAGTGCTGTGACCAATTCCGATAGATCAGAAAAGGGAACAGGCAGTAAGGGGGTCAACTAATCGTCTATTACTGCAGCAGATCTATGCCGCTACACTAAAAGCAATTTTACAGGGTGGGAATTGCTACATGAGAGGTAAAGACTAAAGACCGAGTTAGGCTAAATTAGGGGGTGGCTTGTGGCCCAACTGGCAGCCTAGTTAATATGGTGCAAAGAATGCGGGTATGATCGAGCGTGAGTTGTGATCAATGTCAGTGGAATGGAGAGGTGATATCGGACATCTGGATAATGAATCCTGACAATTGACTTGGGCTGTGTTGCACACTAACACCATTACCTAGCAGGGGGGGAGGAGAGAGAGAGAAACTCGAGGGACTTCAGAGGAACGTGGATGAGACACAGTTCATGAAGTGTAAGCTTAGTAAGACAGTTAAGCCACTTGTCTGTCTGACCTAACAATGCATTCCTTTACAGATTGGGTTGATGGACAGTGTCCAACTTCCCCTGGGGGGGCAGCGGGGCATGACCTCAGAGGGCGTAGAGTGGAACGTGAGTTCAGAAGAACTCTTGGTATAGAAAAGTGTAATGATTGGAAGGGGAATAGGAGAGAGTGCCTGACCTATTTAACCCCCACTGACCCGCGGATCCTTTACTTGTACTCCCGGAATGTCTTGGTGTATATGGCTCCCCTCCGATCCAGGTTATTCCTTAGCGGCTCTGACTCGGCTACTACTATGGCTGTATCTCTGCCTGCCCTGGTGTCAACATGTTCAAACATTTAACGTACATCTGCCACCACATGTGCTGCATTCACCGTGGCTCAGAACGCCCGACCTCACCAAAGCAACCATTCAAACCACTTTCAGCAGAAACAGTTAGCAGCTATTCCTCCATCCGCCCCTGGCTTATGGCTGGAAAGGTTCCGATGGAGCCACCTTGATGTCCTGGGGAAGTTGCACCACACAATCTGCAGGGGAGGCTAAGGTGCACCTTAGTCCAGGTCCCCCTAATCTTACCCTATCCCTGGAACCGCCTTAACTGCATACATTAATATCTGAGCTTAGCAATCACAAGCATTCAGCCGAAGTCTTAAAGCATCAAGTGTTCAGTGACCTGATCCATGGCTTCTCCAAGTTTCCTGCCCTCCTCAATCCGCCTGGTATAAAATACCAACATATAGAATACCAGCATTCTTTCCGATCCTACCTCTAGCATAGGACCTAGGCATGAGGAATTAACATTGGAGGGAGGGGGTGAATTACCCTACCGTGCACATTAGAGAAATCAACATAAATATTGAACAATATACATAACAGCACACCTTAAGGTGTGCTGTTATGTATATTGCCCTGAAGGGGCAAGAATACTACATATACATTATTTGCACACAGATATTGACCCTCCACCAATTTGACACAATTGTATAAGTAGACAAACAGGCTGTGACACACACTAATAAAGGGATGGGTCCCAGGGAACAGTTTTAATACATGAAAAATACAACACATAATAAAGATCCATATACAAAATGGACTATAAAATGAAGACATCAAATTTCTGTTAGATTAGATATGGATGGACCATGTTGCTCGGCGCCCAGGCCTTGTGAAATCCCTAAGCACATATAAACCCAGATGCTGGGAAAAGGGGGTGATGTCTCGCGAAAATTGAGCTGAGGTAGACCCCACCTCAGTTCGTGGCACAATGATTCTGCAAATGTGGTTTAGAACGGGCCATACAAGAACCCAGCTAACATAACAATGCGATTCAGTTCAGTGGATAGGGCTTGGACATAGGCGTAAGAGATGCACATCGGGGAAGACCACCATACCATGCAAAACATTCCTGTCAATAAGACATGGGCTTCGGCATGAGAGGACATCAGGAAGATCAGCCTACAGTGCAGTACACAATCCAATGCATACGGCATAGGCATGAGGAGAGAAGACATCAGGGAAATTAGCAAACAGTGCAATACACGGTTAAGTCAATAAGGGATATGCATAGGCTTGAGGGGTGGATATCGGGGAGCTCAGATTACACTGTAATACACAGTTCAGTCCAATCCATAAGGTACAAAGCATAGGCATGACAAATTGACAGTAATGGAGATCAACATACTGTGCTCCACCCAGTTAAGTCAGTAGGGCATAATGTCATGACCTAGCCACCGGGGGGTGGGCATAATGGAGATCTACATACATTGAAATACCCAGTTCAGTCTATAGGCTATCCAGGCACCTGAGGGGAGAGCCTTGTGAGCCAGCTGCATGCGGGGGAAGAGTAAAAACCTTGGGCCTATGAGACAAGTGCCTGTGAGATCCCAATACCGTAGGCCAAGAGGTATATGAGGATACAGTTAGGGAAGGGAGGCAATAGTGATTTATGCCGTATGCGAGAGGTCTTTGAGGGGTGAACCTTGGGTATGAGCGAGGTGGGACACCAGGGTAATTGGATGAAATGCAACTTGGGCAGCTGGGTGTCGACACTGAGGGTGTCCAAAACTGAGTGATACCACTAGCACTATGCGAGTGAGGCATATGCGGGGATCGCTGTGGAGAGTGGTAACGGCGATACGATCTACAAGTATATACGATACCATATTACATGTATACACACTACATTGCTATAAGTGGGAAATTAAATGACTCCCAAGAGGAGTCCACTTGCAACTCACCAGCCACCGTGGGCCTTGATGCTTGTGATATCTGAGGGGCCTCTGCTGCTCTGGAAGCCCTGAAGGGGTGTCACCGAGGTAGATGAAACCAGATCGGGGCAGGGCAAAGGCCTGTATAGTCCCTGCCTTCCACTCTTCCAGCTCTTTGACAGCCTCATTAACAGCCATCACCGTCCTTGGTTGTCTGTCCTTGGTTGTATGGATGCCCAGGGCTAAGATACCCTCGAGGGGATTGTTTAAGTGGCCACCGCATTGCTGCCCCCCCCACCCCTTCTCGGCCAATCCGCCTTTTTCCAGTGGCCTGTAGCCCACCCAACCCGGAAGACAAACTCGACCCGGCAGCCCTAGTTTACAAGAATACCGGCACTCGGAAACCTTACCTGCCGCAGTTTTAAAGCTATATGGGCCGTGCAAAGTCCACGCTTCCTGCGCTCCTCTCCCTGCTCCTAGCTGTCCTCTTCCCGTCTGGTGACTAGCCGCCGTGTTGCCGCCCTCGTCTCGTTTGCCCCCTTCCCCTCTCAGCCAATCTGTCGTTCTCCAGTGGCCCTTAAACCACCCAACTTGGAAGACAAACCTGGCCCCGCACCCCTAGCCTACAATAATACCGGTACTCAGAAATCTTACCTGCTGCAGTTTTAAAATCATATGGGCCCCGCAAAGTCCCTGCTTCCCGTGCTCCTTTTCCTGCTCCTACCTGTCCTCTCCCCATCTGGTGAATGGATGACCAAACTACTGCTTTTTGTCTGCACCCTAATTTTCCCAAAGGTGACAAATAATTCTAAAATTCTCAATGCATGTTTTCAAATTGAGGCGTGCGTGGTTTACTTAGACGTAACATTTTTGAAAACGCCTACAGTTCCCCAACCTTCACCAAGTCAATGCCAAGTGTATCATATGGGTTTATTGCTGCCCCTTTTTACAAACTTATTTATGGCATTATCATCTCAAATTACCTTGTGATCTCTAGGCTTACTCACTTTGATTGCAGGCGTATAGTTTTCGTGGAGTACATTTACGACTTGTGTACCCTGTATTGGAAATGGTATTTGAATCCATTAACCAATGGATTGATCTGTGCACACCTCTTTAAAGTGGCTCAACCTCGGATGCTACTACTTCAGCTCTTTGAATTCTCCTTCAAAACTTACACAGAATTGTAATTTTTCATTTATTTGAAAAATGCTTTGTTTTACAGTAATTGCACTTTTCAAGTAGTGCATTACCTCGACTTCCTCGGTAAACATTCGGGCACTAAAATAGCTGCATAGAGCTTTCCTATACAGAACCCTTGAGACCCTCTAGTGGCGAGCTCTGGAACAGCATCTAAAAAAAAAAATCACATCTCATTTTGACAATAAGACTATATGAAAAAAGATTTTCACTGAAAATGGAAAAAGGAAAGTATGGACAGTGTTTAATGCTCTTTACAAAATACCTATATATTTCTTGTGTTCATTGTGATGACGGTGCCCCTTTTAAACTGGTTTTTTTAATTGTTACATTGCTATATACTTCAGGAACGTAAATGATACTAGTTTATTCCATGTTTCAGAATTAACTATAGTGCCATGTGAGGTACCCTTTTTTAGTTAAAGTAAAGCTGATGTTCAGAGTCCTTTCAATATTATAAGTACCAAACAAAGGGTAATTTATTGCAGATACAATCACGTTCATTGCACTTAGTATACAGATTCGGTTACCATTAGCAGTCCTATTGGCTTTCTGGGGAATTTCTGATAGTACCACTGCGTGGGTGACCTGGAAATGCAACTTCAAATAAGCTCTGTCGTCTCGTTCTAAAATGGTACAACCTATCAACCACTCCATGGAACATGAGGATTGGCAGCTGCATCACAAACTCGTTAAGATTTTTCCATTTCTATAATCCAGTTTTGATCAGGATTGTAAGGCCATTTATATGGCACATGTTATATTGCTGCTTAAACTCTTGCATCTGGCTGCACTGGAAGCACGCATACACACGCTTTAATGCACACTAGCTGTTGTTCATCTTCACTATCAACAACTCCATACCAACTTAATATGAATTTTTTGTCACTTTCTTATTATTGAAATATCTTCCATGTGTATCAACAAACGGTGTACGCATCTCTCAAAAACCCTGTCCCACACGTGTTTTTTTTTTAATTATGCGTTTTTCAAAGTATTTAATATAGGTTGGTTATGCTTGTGATGGACAGGTTAGTTGAAGTCTACCCCCAAGAGAAATGAAAATTGCCAGTGCAGAGCACTAGTCGTTAATAAAAAATTATTAATGGGGATATTAAACTGTTTTTTAATACATGGAATCCCAACACTTTTAGCTAAGGCAGCTCCATCTAAGTGTACGAATTAAAGTGATAAAGATATAAAATCTTATTACATATTCAAAACGTTTATTGAATACACGAAAAGTAAAAGGTAGATAAATCACAGTACATGATGGCACTGCAATGACACGAGAAGACAGTATGTATAGAGAAAATAAAGCGCAGTAAAAACAAGACATTTCGCCAAGGTTGTGTCGAATGGTATTTTATCTGAGTCCATCTCACTAGGCAGAGGGACAAGACAGGGATGTCCTTTATCCCCTTTGTTGTTCGTTATGGCAATTGAGCCATTAGCCTGTGCATTAAGACAGAAACATAAATATGTGGGTATCAGTACGGATAAGGTCCGTATTACTGTGTCATTATATGCAGATGACATATTGATATAGGTGACAAACCCGAATCATAATTTGCCGATAATAATGAATGAATTGGCGGATTTTGGTAAGATCTCAGGCCTTGCTGTTAATATAGACAAGTCATTTATATACCCTATGTCGGCATATACAGATATCAATGAATTGATATCTCCATTACGGTATGAAACGGAGGGATTTATTTATCTGGGTATATACTTTTCCTTGAAAAAACAGAAGGTATATCAGGAAAATTATGGCAAACTCCTAAGTGAGATACAAGGACTAATTAATGTGTGGAGGAAATTACCTTTAACCTTAATTGCCAGGATAAGCCTGGTTAAAATGGTTGTACTCCCTAAATGTTTATATGTCTTCACGAATGTTCCACTAATACTTCCCAAAAAAATTTTTACGCAGCTAAAACAGTTAATATTGCAATTGGTTTGGAATGATAAAACTGCTAGAATTCAGCATGACATTTTAACGCAGCCACTGTTGGAGGGGGGACTAGCGCTCCCAGATCTAGAGCTATATTATCTTGCAGCTCAATCCAGATTCTTGGCGATTTGGTTCCAGGAGGGTGTGATTAAGCCTCACAAGTGGGTGGAGGTTGGTAAAGGGGGCGAAAAGGACCCCAGAAATAGAGTGCTACAGAATAATACATGCAGACCAATGAAAGGTACAACAGTGGATTGCACGCTTCAAGCATTTGGGGCAGCGCAACGTTACACTAATTCTTCGTTTTGCTATGCTCCAAACTATGATATAAGAAGAGCCCCACATATAACTAAGTGTGGTGATACCAACTGGTGTGCATATTTTAAAAAGTGTGGGATTACTACCCTGGGTAATTTATTTGTGGATGGCTGGTTGGTCTCTTTGCCAGAATTGGAGCTACGAAATAAAATGCAGCCAATGCATCAATTTTATTATAGGAGCATGCGCACTGCTATCCGTAAGTGGCTTCCAGATTTCCCCTTTGAACCTGAAACAAATGAGCTGTTGGAGGAGCTATGTGAAAGCTCGGCCATGTACTGTTCAGTCTCGAAGATTTATAAAAAATTGCAACGCCCAGTTGAAATCTATTTTCTTAAATTGAGATGTAAATGGAGTGCAGACTTGGAAACAGAAATTGACGATGAAACTTGGAAAAGTGCCAGGCAACATGTGGGGGAGATTGCATCCAACTACAGGCATAAGTTGTTGCAATTCAAGATATTACATCAATATTATATATATATACTCTCCTGTGCAGCTCCATAAATATTACCCAAACAGATCGCATGAATGTGTAAGGTGCTTTAGGGAAAATGCCGATTTTATTCATTTATTGTGGGTGTGCCCAAAAATACACAGGTATTGGGAAGAGGTGATTGATACCATGGTGAAAGTGCTGGGGAAAGAGGTTTC
>JAUEJH010187980.1:0-15159 GCA_032275315.1 Desmognathus intermedius
AAATTCGGATAGCAGTTAAGGAATTACGTATGGGTAAAGCTCTGGGCCATGATGGCATTGGCAATGAATTTTACAAGGCGTAGTCAAACACTTGGCCCTATATTACTGGATGTATATAAGGAGGCGTAAGAAACAAGAAGATTTACGGGCAGATTGAACGAAGCTAAAATCAAATTGCTGCCAAAGCCAGGTGGAGACAGGAGGGTGAGTTCAGACTCACAGCCCCTGTCGCTAATAAACACCGATATAAAAATTTTAGCGAAGGTTCTAGCGAATAGGATACTACCGCTGCTGCCAGGGATTATAGCGGCGAATCAGAACGGGTTTGTCCCAGGGAGAGATACCTCGTCGGCTATAAGGAGAGCCTTTAACATCATGGCGGGGGCTCCTAATGAAACAAAGGCGGTCATGATAGCATTCAACGCCTACAAGGCGTTTGACACACTAAATTGGGACTATCTCTTTATGGTAATGGAAAAGATGGGAAATGGTGAAACATGTGTCCGATGGGTGAGGGTCCTCTACACTGACTCCTGCGCAAGGTTAAATGTAAATGACTCATGCTCGAACCTGATGGGGATTGCCAGAGGTACAAGGCAGGGGTGCCCATTATCGGCTCTCCTGTTTGCAATTGGAATGGAACCACTATTACAGAAGCTGAATGGGGAGCTAAAAGACGCAGGAATAAGGGTAGGCACTGTACATAATTTTGCTATTGCATATGCAGATGATTTACTGCTGGTACTGAATGACCCAGAGAAGGACTTGGGGACTGTAACGAGCATGCTTGAAGCGCCTGGTGAATACTCTGGTTTAAGATAAACTGGAAGAAATCTATATACTTTCCCTTTGGTAAGAGGGCTCCTAGTGCCTCCCCAGATGACCGACTCACGACAAAACGGGAATGGTTCCGATACCTAGGGGTTAAGATTGCCATTACGGATAAAGAGCTGTTTAAGCTGAACTATGAAGAGACTCTAACTAGTATAGAGGGGGAAATTACAGAAGTGGGGGAAGCTTCCACTAAATCTGGCAGCACGAGTGGCAGCAGTAAAAATGAGCATTCTACCAAAATTATTGTACATATTTCACAAGGTCCCAATATATGTCAGTTCTAAATTCTTCACAAGAGTAAGAGCGAAAATTACTCAGTTTATATGGAATAATAAGCTACCACGTATAGCGAACAACAGACTGACGAAAGCATATGAAGAGGGCGGATTTGAGTTACCAGATGTACAGGGGTACTACAGAGCAGCTCAGCTGCAGCATGTTTTAAAATGGTTTGGAGATGGAATGCATGAACCGCAAGTGAGAATGGAAATGGAATGGTTTGGATCTCTTGGGGCAAACAGGATGTTGCTGGATGACAGAGTGAAATGTAAAGACAGAGAAGGGCTGTCGAAAGTAGGACTGCGCATATGGCGAGAAACTAATCGTAGAATCTCAGGGGGCAGCTGCTATAGTGAGTATATGACATTGTAGGACACCTCTGCAGAGAATCCGCGGTTACAAGAGAGAATGTTTGCCAAATGGGTAGAGTGTGGTGTGGTACTGTTACAGGATGTATATGAAGAAGGGAAATTGAAAGACAAAAAGGATTTGGTGGATGAAGCGGGAGGTGGCCTGAGAGCGTATGGGAAAACCCTTTTTGGTTGCATCAAAAAACGATGGGGAACCAGAATGAATGAACCTGAAGAGGACAAGCTGATCACTCATGCGCTGACAACTGTGGGCACTTGACACCAAATTTCTAGGGTGTATAAGGTACTCAGGAATGAGAATAAAGGGGGAGGAGATACACTTAAAGGGAAGAAGTATTAAAGGGAAGAAGTATTAGGAGAGCAGATAAGTGATATTGTATGGTACGAGGTACGTGCAGCGACGCGGAATATAGCGTCTCATATGAGGTTACGACTAGAACATTACAGATACCTAAATATGTCATACTACACCGACTGAACAGGATATACAAGCGCACAGATATATGTTGTGTGAAATGAGGTTACGACTAGTACATACAGATACCTAAATATGTCATACTACACCAACTGAACAGGATATACAAGCGCACAGATATATATATATGTTGTGTGAAATGTGGGGAGTGTCAGGCAGATTTTATACATATGACATGGGAGTGTCCCAATCTGCAAGTGTTTTGGGATGCGGTCTTTCAGGAGATAACAACGATATGTAATACAACTATACCGAATGAGAAAAAATGTGTGTTCCTATGTGCCATTCCACGCATGCATAGGGTGCGAATGAGATGGGCTAAACTTGCTATAACAGTAGCGAAATTGCTGATTGCACGAAAATGGGTGAATGCCAAGGCGCCTGGGATCTCTGAATGGAGGGCGTATCTGGTATATTGTGCGGAACAACTACAAGTTCAGACCTCCAAGGACATATGGGCAGATTTCCGAAACTATATGTACCAGAGAAATGCTAATGTTGAGGGTGAGACGATTGAAGAAGATCAGAGATGAATGCGGTATAATGACTTGAAAGACTCATGAACTAAGGTGGGAATGTAAGAATATAATAAAAAAATAAAAACAAATAAAAACAAAGATGCAACGGGGGCTGTTAGGGAGTATGCATGAGGGATGAATGAGGATATGTGGTTCCAGGCCATAGGATGAACAGATACAATTGATGAAGATGAAATGTTGATGAAATGTTTTTAAGGAGATTCAGAACTGATCCATTGCTGAAGTCTCTAAGGTTTGTTAATGATGTTTTTATGTTAACGTTAATTAGTGTGGTTTTTTTTTCTATCAATGAACTGGTAAATGTATGTATTACTGAAAAATTAAATAAAAAGATAAACACAAAAATCATAGTTTATATAAAAATCATGTAATGTAACGTTTTTTGCTATAGTGAGGGAAATATTTTAAACCTTTATGTATATATGTAAATTGAAGTCAAAGCACAGTGGATTTGCTTCAACCTTACTCAATCTGCTCTGATAATTCTAATACAGTGTTACCTGTGCTTTTCAGCATTCTATTAAAATTATCTCTATATATTTATTTAAAGCATTATTTAATTTAAAGGATATTGAATGCTGTTATAAAGATAATGCTTAAAGGCATTATCTTTAGAACAATACATTGCAGTCAATACGTGTGTTATAGTTAACTGCATTGCCTAAAAATTGCTTCTGAACCAATTGCTTCTGAACCAATTTCTGGCATTATTACTATGGCTTTCCTGCTAATAAGTACGCTTTTAGTGGCATCTGTTCACTGTGAATTATAGATATATCACTATTTTCAGGTCAGCATTCAGCATTGAGCAAACGGTATGCTGCATTGAAGATAATACATAAAAGCGTATGTTAAAAAAAGCTGCCGTTAAAACGAGTGCTATAGCAGTGTATTGCCAATCGCTTACTTTAATGCAATCGCCTTGCAATTAAACTCCTGCATTGCCAAAAAACTTGCTGTTGCCGATTAATTGTTACTACTATTATCTAAGTCTAAATGCTGTTATTTAAGCCTTTTGCTTTTTCAAGAGTGTGTTTTCTATACAGTTAGAAGGTTATACTTTTTAGTAAACGTTATTAAAATGCTAGATTGAAGACCATACATAACGTAGGTTAACTCATACTGCATTCAATCCGAATGCTATTCACTATTTTACTGTGCAGCTTGCTTCTACACCAATCAGATCTAAGCTTATCATAGTTAAGTGGCCACTAACATTTAGCTTGTCTTATGCTAAAATATTTGCACTTTAATGAGCAATGTATAATTTGTGTTTATATAAAAAAAAATCATGTATTGTAACGTATTTTTGCTATAGTGAGGAAAATATTTTAACATTTATGTATAATGTAAATCGAAGTCAAAACGAGTTCTTTAGCACAGTGGATTTGCTTCAACCTTGCTCAATCTGCTCGCAGTAATTCTATTACAAAAGTGTTACTGGTGCTTTCAGCTTTTTTAATCCTAAATCTCTATATATTTATTTCTAGCATTATGTAATAAAGGATATTGAATGCTGTTCTAAAGATAATGCTTAAAAGCGTACGTAAATGCACATTGGTAGGTTAACTCATACTGCATTCAATCCGAATGCTATTCACTATTTTACTATGCAGCTTGCCTCTACAGCAATCATATCTTAGCTTATCATAGTTTAGTGGCCCTGACATTATATCTACTGTCTTATGCAAGAAATATTTGCACTTTAATGGGCATGTAAAATTTGTGTTTATATAAAAATCATGTAATGTAACGTTTTTTTTGCTATAGTGAGGAAAATATTTTAAACCTTTATGTATATATGTAAATTGAAGTCAAAACGAGTTCTTTAGCCCAGTGGATTTGTTTCAACCTTGCCCAATCTGCTCTCATAATTCTAATACAAATACTAATACTTTTCAGCATCCTATTAAAATTATCTCTACATATTTATTTAAAGCATACACCAATACTACACTTCTGAACCAATTACTGGCAGTATTACTATGACAATTGCTTTCCTGCTAATAAGTAAGCTTTTAGTGGCATCTATTCACTGTGAATTATAGATATATCACTATTTTCAGGTCAGCTTTGAGCAAACGGTATGCTGGATTGAAGATAATACATAAAAACGTATGTGAAATAAAGCTGCAGTTAAAACGTGTGCTATAGCAGAGTGTATTGCCAATAGCTTGTTTTAATGCAATCTCCTTGCAATTTAGCTCGTGCATTGCCAAAAGAACTTGCTGTTGCCGAAATCTGCTAATATAACTACTATTATCAAAGTCTAAATGCTGTTATTTAGGCTTATAGTGGCCTTTAGCTTTTTCAAGAGTGTGTTTTCTATAGTTTTAGAAGGTTAGGTAGGAGATGTTATAAGCATGCTAGATTGAAGATGATACATAACGTAGGTTAAATCATTCTGCATTCCATCCGAATGCTATTCGCTATTTTACTGTGCAGCTTGCTTCTACAGCAATCAGATCTTAGCTTTTCATAGTTTAGTGGCCATAACATTTTAGCAATTGTCTTATGCTAAAATATTTGCACTTTAATGAGCAATGTATAATTTGTGTTTATATAAAAAAAAAAAAATCATGTATTGTAAAGTATTTTTGCTATAGTGAGGAAAATATTTTAACATTTATGTATATATGTAAATCGAAGTCAAAACGAGTTCTTTAGCACAATGGATTTGCTTCAACCTTGCTCAATCTGCTCGCAGTAATTCTATTACAAAAGTGTTACTTGTGCTTTCAGCTTTTTTAATCCTAAATCTCTATATATTTATTTCTAGCATTATGTAATAAAGGATATTGAATGCTGTTCTGAAGATAATGCTTAAAAGCGTACGTAAATGCACATTGGTAGTTTAACTCATACTGCATTCAATCCGAATGCTATTCACTATTTTACTATGCAGCTTGCTTCTACATCAATCATATCTTAGCTTATCATAGTTTAGTGGCCCTGGGGAGATCACGTGGGATGCGGCGGTGAGCGGCAGCAAGCTGTGAGAGCTCCGCGTCCCGCTCTGCTTAAAATTTGCAAATAACCCCCAAATAGCGGCAAATTTGGGAAACCAACGAACGAGAAGTAAGGGAGAACATTGTACATCACGGATGGCAGGGAAAGACAGCAAAAAGAAACAGAAACGGATGAGTGATTTCGCGGCGATAACCTGTGCCGCTGAGAGACCGGGACCGGTGCAAAGGCGGGGAGCGCAGGAGAACCCGACAGAAATGGCAGAGGAGAGGGGAAATAATCAAGAGGTGGAAATGAATGGCGACCTGGCGGCAGTATTGAAAGAAATTCAATCATTCCGAACTGACATGGCCGCAAAAACGGACAGATTGGAAATAAAAATGGACCTGTTGCAAGCACGCTGTACAGCCATGGACGAGAGGATCAAGGCGCTGGAGGATAGGCTGCCAAACCTTGAAGAAACACAGAATACTCACATATCGAAAATTAAGGTACTTGAGACAGGGGTGGACGGGCAGGAAAACACGGGAAGACTCAATAATGTGAGGATGGTGGGCCTGCCGGAGGGGAGTGAGGTGGGCAGCCCCACGGAGTACTTTGAAAAGATGCTGCAAGACTTGTTACCGAATGCGAAATTCACGAAGTTTTATTCGGTAGTAAGAGCGCATCGGACCCTCGGCCCGCGTCCACCCCCGGGTGCCCCACCGCACACAGTGCTGATCCGCTTCCTGCATTTTAGGGACAGGGATGCGGTTTTAACTGCAGCCAGGGAGAAAGGAACGCTAAAGTTAATATTCACATCTACCAAGATTTATCGGTGTTCATACAGCAAGAAAGGAGGAAGTTTGAACAGCTAAAAAAAATGCTGAGAGAAAAGGGAGTGAAATATAGCATGATGATACCTGTGCGCCTTAGAATTGAAGCGAACGGCAAGGCGCATTTCTACACGGAGCCCCTCTGCATGTCGCTTTGCAGAGGGGCTCCAGCGCGCGACCTCGCCGAGAGGGCGTGATGGGGATGACCAAGAGATGTAAGACTGGCGTGCGCACATAGTGCAACCTTAAACACTGTTGAGAAAAATGCCAATCGGAGATCATTGTGAAAAAAATGAAGAAAATGAAACGGGGGACAAATCAATAGACTGTTGGTTATGATTGTTTGGATGCTCTGGGGACTTTATCGGCACATGGCGGTTACGGCGGCGGGACACAGAGAATAGAAAAGATGGCGGAAACTAAGAAAAACAGGACAAATCGCCTAATACACTGGAGGACTACAGCGGAGGGAGTTTCTCTCCGGGCTACAGTAACGGAAAAGTAGACCCGGGGTTGGAGGGAAAATCATCCTGTTGACAGGACACGGAACTTCATCTGATTGGAGGAAACGACAGAGAGCCGGAGGAGGGGATAGGCGGAGCAGCGAGCCAATAGTGAAGAAGCGTGTATCGAGGTGGGAGGAGCGCTCTCTGTGTCTGAAACATGAATGACGGCTGCTGG
This sequence comes from Desmognathus intermedius, assembly GCA_032275315.1. NCBI lineage: Eukaryota > Metazoa > Chordata > Amphibia > Caudata > Plethodontidae > Desmognathus > Desmognathus intermedius. The sequence continues at coordinate 6,962 of JAUEJH010187980.1, forward strand.
AGACTTTGCTGTGAGAGCAAACAAGAGCAAGTATACGGACTGCGAAGAAGAGCCAGATGGCAATGAGGATAATTAGGGGGCGGGGCGGGAGCTCTGGGCCGCAGAGACAGTGATCTCAAGAGTGAAAGAGGGAGAGGCGAAGTGTAAAACAGGTTATGTTTATGTTATTAGTTTTGTTGAGGTGTTGGATGTTGCAGGTTGCGGTGGAGCAGATGGAGGGCATGGTCAGAACGGTATATGCTTGGTGTATGGAAGGGTCAAGACGATGGTTGGATGGCGTACCCTGGGATTATAAAACGAAGTATAAAAAAATGACAAGATGGGGGGCTTTGGAGTAAGATTCCTGTCCTGGAATGTACGTGGAATGAATGAGTTTAAAAAGAGAGAAAACATATTGTCATATTGTGGACAAAAGAAAGCAGATGTATCATGCTGCAAGAAACCCACCTACCAGGACGAACACAGAGAGAAGCAGGGAGGCGGGGAGCGTACTATGAATATAATGCGAATTTTCATAAAGGAAGCAGGGGAGTGAGTGTACTGGTAAGAAAGACGCTACCATTTAAGATGATGCAGACACACAGAGATCCAAATGGGAGGATTAGATCATAATGGGGACGTTGATGCCCCATAATGGGGACATTGATGCCAATGGTGATGGCAAACATATATGGGCCAAATCATGACGCGCCAGATTTCATAGATAAGTTGTTTCTGTTACTTGGGAGATGGGAATCTCTATTGTGGATCATAGGAGGGGATTTTAACCTAGTCACACACCAGGCTCTAGATAGACTGCCCGCAGTGAATAAACCGCTTATTCACAGTGCAAACAATATATGGACTTATTTAATATGGTGGATGTGTGGAGGGTGAAATACCCACATGACCCGGGGTATACGTTTTACTCAGCTGTGCATAAAGTATGGACTAGAATCGACAGATTCTTGATGTCTGATAGAATTTATGTGAATGTAACTGAAATTCATACTGAATTATCGGATCATTCCCCGGTGTGGATGACTGTGCAATGGTCATACAGTTATAATAGACTCCGAAACTGGTCCTTCCGGCCAGATATCCTGAAGGATGCCGCTCTGACACAGAAAATTGCACAACATATTACTGTATTCTTTACTGAGAATAAGGAAAATGACACCACTAAGCAAATTAGGTGGGAAGCATTTAAATGCACACTACGGGGAGCAATTGTGAATGAGGAAGGTGGGGTAAGGAAGGCTTTTATGAAAGAGAAAGGGGTGTTGGAAAAGATGATCTGTGAGCTAGAAAGGAGGTGTGCTGCAGTGAAAGATGAAAGAGTATGGGCGGAAATGAGAGAGGCGAAAGAAAAGTATAAGACAGTAGTGGGTCAAGAACAGAAGTTTAATGCCAGACCAAATGCAGCTAGGTTCTACTGGCAAGCAGACAAATCAAATACATTACTGGCCAGGATCCTTGATGAGAATAGGGCGCAAACTGTAATAACAGAAATAATAGAAAGGGAAGGGAATGTGACTACAGACCCTAATACAATTATGACTGTGCTGAGCTCTCACTTACAAGAGATATATACCGAGACAGGGATAGCTGACAGGAAGAAAATGCACGCATACCTGAATGGGATAGGACTGGAAATGCTAGAGCCTGAGTCTAAGGGGAAAGCTGGATGAGCTACTGAGCCTAGACGAAATTCGGATAGCAGTTAAGGAATTACGTATGGGTAAAGCTCTGGGCCATGATGGCATTGGCAATGAATTTTACAAGACGTATAGTCAAACACTTGGCCCTATATTACTGGATGTATATAAGGAGGCGTAATATAATAATAATAATCTTTATTTGCAAATTAATGCATAAAGATAAGACACATATACATGATAAAAATATATCAAGACATTTAGTAAACATAATTTCCAAACAGTACAAAAAATATTTAAAAAGTTCCACCATACATAGAAATAGACACAATACCACTTTCTTTTAAAAATGATAAAATACGTGCTATATCACAAGTCTCGACCAAACTCAGAATTGACATCATCATATCTATTAGATCCCCACCATCTGTTGGCATAAACCTTGCTAGCCATTTTTCCCTAAGTGAGAGATAGTTTGGACAGGTACAAATTACATGATAAAGTGCAAGATTACTATCCACATCACAATCGCAAAGTAATGAGGCTGAAGATTCAGACTTTGCATATTTCCTTTTCAATTGCACTGCCATTTGGCCAATCCGAAGTTTAGCATAAAATAGGGTTAATGCAGATGGAGTGGTTTTCACATAGGAGTAGCCCAATCTATTCAACCATAATTGTTTATATATTAATAGTGACTTTAGCCCTTCCATTTTATACACAATATCATCCTCAGTAAACATTTTGACCCACGCACGCCAAATCCCTTTGAGATGAAACTTGTGTTTCTTATAATCAATATTCTTGTTATGCCAGAACTCCAAAATATTCCAGTCGGTAAGTATTCTGCATAGATTTTTCCTGAGCGTCCTTGTACACGTAAGATCTTTATACATAACTTCCTCATAGCAATATCGTGCCAGGGGGGCAAAATCATTTACATGTAATTTATGATTGAAGACAAGATAGCGTTTTTGGGCTAATACTAGTATGTTATCTAGTCCAAATTCAGCCCTAATAGCAACTCCAGGTGTACCATATGGTAGTCCTAATATCTGTCTCAATAGGGCTGCTTCACCCTGTTCTATGCAATTGGGTTTAAGATAGCCCCATATTTCAGCTCCATAGAGCAGGGTAGGTTGGATCACACTTTTTAATATCCTAATTATTGGTAGAATGTTATTACCACCACACTGAACCTGAAACTTTCTAAGGGCCCCAGCCAGGCTGCGGGCCCGACTCACAAGCATTTTACAATGTGGAATCCAACTAAGATTAAAAGAAATTAAAAATCCAAGATATTTATAATTTATCACATGTTCAATTCTTTGCTGGCAAATCTGGATAATGGGTTTAGAATTAAATTTCCTAGCACCAAGGGTCATAGTTTTCGTTTTGCTGGCGTTGATCTTAAGTCCATTCATCGAACAATACTCCTGAAAAATAACCATTTTGTGTTGTAAGCCCTTAATGGTAAGATCCAGCACAACTGAATCATCAGCATATGCTAGATCTGAGATAAAATACTCCTGGACTTTAGGCGAAACACCCTCAGAATTGCTAAGTAACTCATGTAAATCACTAACATAAATGTTATAGAGAAGGGGCGCCAGTACACATCCCTGGCGTACACCCTTCCCTATACATATTTTCTTAGTCAGCTGACCCCTTCCAGTGTAACGCACCTTTGCCCAGGTCCCACTATAAAGTTGGCTAATAAGGTGCAGCAATTGGCGAGGAATTCCCAACTTCATTAGTTTGGCCCACAACTTGCTTCGAGGAATAGAATCGAATGCACCTGTAAGATCTACAAAACAGGCATAGAGCTGCATTCCCTTTTCTTTATATTTACTGGCCAGGTGATTCAAAACATAGCCCTGATGATTTGTCGAATAACCCTTCCGAAAACCGGCCTGGGTTAACGGTAACAGTTTATTATTTTCAACCCAGGTAGTTAAATGCCCCAAAAGAACTTTGGCAAAAAGTTTTGAGGTAACATCAGTTAGTGAGAGAAGACGATAAGATTCAGGGGATATTCTATTACCCTTCTTATAAACTGGTACCATGATGGAGCCCTTCCAGGACGAGGGGATCTCCCCCTCAATAATTACCATATTAAAAACCTGTGTTAGTAGCGGCACCCAGAAGGAGGCGTTATTTTTGAAAATTGTACAAGGAAGACCATCTGGTCCACTTGCCCTCGATTGTTTACAAACCATCACTATCCTACTCACTTCTTCTTCATCAACCAAGGGAAGTACCGGTTTATATTTTACACTAAATATGTCCACATCTCCACAAAAATATGACTTTACATATTCCTCCCAACTCCCTGCTGGGGGGCATGCATCCACCTCTCTATGATGTAAACGTGATGTTTCTTGTTCCACAAATTTCCAAAAGGTCTTAGTATCTTTAGACATAAATAGATTTTCTAATTTGTCCCATTTTTGCTCATAGTAAGTTTTCTTTTTGTGGTAAAAGAACAAGTTTTTTTCCTTTATAAATTTTTTCGCGTAACCCAAGATCACTAGTAGCACACATCCTAAGATTACGATTGAATCTTTTTTTATATTCACGACACTCAGTGTCAAACCAGGTCTTATTAGATTTACTAGGTTCATTAACACTTGAGGACTAGATTACGTTTTTTATATCGTTACATATAGATACAAATGTATTTATAATACCTTCTTTATTGAGAAAATTACAAACATTTTTGTGATAGACTTCAAATAACAAGTCATTAAAAACAGGATCATTGCACTTAGCCCAATTAACAGCCTTCCCCCGATCAACTTCCAAGTCAAGTAAGAATCTATCATCCACTTCATTATCAGAATAATAGATACACAGTTGAGCAGGGGCATGGTCTCCAAAGAAAAGATCTAATATCTTAAAATCCATTACATTAGTAAACATGCCTGCATGAATTAGCACATAATCGATAACAGATTTAGACCTGCCCCTCAAAAAAGTATGCTTAATGGGTATATCAGATTTCATCCGCCCATTAAGAGTCACTATCTGATAATCAGCAAATATTCCCAAAAGATTTTTCGCAAAGACACTCATAGGTTTAGTCAAGTCAGTTTTCTCAACTATGGGTATATTATCATACAAGTCATAAGTAAATGGGTCCCATCGTGATTCGGCAATATAGGAGTTAAAGTCCCCGCCCAAGATTATTGCAGCACCTCTATATGTTTTTGAATAATCATCAAGAATCTTATCAAACAAGGACAACATTTTTTCTCTGGCATTTTTCAAGTCAGATGGATTTAAATAGATGTTCCAGACAATCACTTTATCAAGTCCACATACCTTGTGATTTAACATATTTAGATAACACCCCAGAAAGCCTTTAGCAGGGTTAAAGACTTTTACCTTAATCCAGTTGAGTCTACTATTTATACAAATTGCTTGACCACCCAGTGCATGCCCTCCCACACTTGGCTCCGCAGGACTAACTATACACTGGTATCCATTGATTGAAATGTCATCAACACCCCAAGTTTCCTGGAACAGGCAGACATCCGTACCATTCAATTCATTTGGTAACAAACATTCCCCTCCCTTCTTGAATAGTCCTGCCATATTCCAGGAAACTAAAGAAATAAAGGAACGCCTATCCTATTGTGAGTCAGATGTATGACCACTGGGGGACGAAATTTCCGCATAAATGGATTCATCAGTATCATCCGAAGTAATCATTTCTTCATGTCGATACTTATTACTTCTAGGATTTGGTAGTGGGGGCAATGGGCGATTAATCAATTGTTTCTCATGTCCCGACAATAAGTTTTGATAAATACCCTCCCCCAGTTCCATATTTTTAGCCAATGGGACAGGAGGTGGAGGGCGGGTTGCTAGTAGCCTCTCATAATTCGTCATCATGTTATCGTAATTTTGAACATTCATTAGGGCCCTGTCTGGTTTACGTTCGGCCATAATACCAATGTCCAGAAAAAATTGTGACCTAGACATGATAAGGTTAGCGATGTCAGCATTTACTACCTTAACAACAGTTGTTTCCACCTCAGAGTTATATCTCTGCTCAAACGATATAGACTCAATGTGTCCAGAAGATATTTTGGACAGTTCCTCATCAAGAGAACACAACTGCAATAGGTTACCACGGTTTAAATAATGATGAGTTGTAAACTCAGATTCCATAACACTTAGCGGGGTCAAAAATACAACTACCCCAAGAGACAGGCCCTTATTCTCACTTTTGCCTTTCAATACCTTGGACCAGTGGGTATTAAATACCTGCTTTTTATTAGTGGATTTAGCTATATCCTGAGATAACCCAGTTACTACAGTTTTCCCAGTATTATTTATACTCAGGGTGGTTTGTTGGGGTCCAGTCTTACTAAAAGTTACTAATTTGTTCGTTCTTTTATTAGTTTTTAAGGGTGTAGAATAATTTAGGTGTTTTGTTTTACTTTTAGATTTACCCCCTTTTTTGCTACTATCTCTTTTATCAGGAACAAGAACAGGGCCCTCAACTGTGTCCAATTTTCTTTTCTTAGATTTAGACACATTAACACCACCCTGTTCATTTACACCCACGGGGGGTAGCTGCATATCAAATATAGGGTAAGCTGATTTATTTACTTCAATATTGCTCCTAGGGGTTCTCCTCCCTCCATTCACATTGCTTGTGTTACTCGTTGCATTAACAGGGTTAACTCCCACCGGGGAGATCATAATCTCCGATGAAGGTGGGGGAACGATCATATTATCTCCCACAGAGGAACCCCCCGTATTAAGCAAGACAGGCCTTGCCAGAGTTATCGGATGTTCACTAGCAGCATACATAGGCTGAGCTTTACACGCCATTCTCTGAGTAACTTTAAGGTTTTGACCACAGATATCTTGCGACGCTGTACAGATGTCATCAAGCAATTGCAAATGGTCAGTATTTTTAACAATCATATCGGTGGTCTCAGCAATTTTGGTCATTACAAGCTTATGTCTTGACAGCGCAGCTTTCTGGCCATCATAGACAATCTGGGTGAGAGACAACATAGCCTTTTGCAACTTATCTCCAAGGTCTCCCACAGCGTAAGTCAAATTATGTATTGTTTCCTGAAGCTTTTTGTAATCGGGACTATGACTATCATTACTAGCAGGCATATTTTCATCACTACATTCACCATTACTACTCATAGTTTCCACATTTATGGCAGTAACCACAGAAGTATTTGTCAGATTATGAACAGCTACTGATGACCCATTGACAACAGATGTATCCAAAACCGTATTGAATAAAATTCCAGAGGTAGAAGTAGACGGGATAGCATCATTAACCATAGGGTCATTTAAAATAGCCGAATCAGAAATGGAAATACAATTGGCTATAGATACATCATTAGTTGTCTGATTATTTTCTAGGTTCTGTGCGTCCACATCTACAATGAAGACGTTTGCATTCCCAACATCAATCATTGTGGACTCATTAACAACAACAATTTGGTCCTCATTCTGTAAAATAGCAGCCCCATTCAAGTCAGCAATATTACTAATAGGGACATCTTCAACAGTGCCCACCCCAATTGTAGGCTTCTTAATCAGATAATTAGTAAGGGACCCATTTTTCCATAATGAAATATCCCTATTAAATCTGGGCGAAGCATTTTCAAGGTCCAAACTTTTAGTGCCAGATCTTAGGCTGCGGTCATTCGTGATAGAATTAATTTGTTTTTTAGGAAATAAAGAACCTGTCGAAGGTCGGCTTCCATTCCGATAGACGGCTGGCATAATTCCAACCTTATCACAGAGTTAGAGGCACTCTGCCCAACCCCCAACAGGGATTTCAAACCTTGTTCTGTAGGACTTCTAGTTTCAAGCAGTCCGAACCTCCCCAAACCTTGCAACCCAATAGTAGCGTAGTGTTGATTTTAGCGCGCATAGCCTGCAAGCACGCCTGAACTTGTCCTCTGCCATAAGTGTAATAGAACTTCAAGAGAACTTTCAATGGATAGATATGGTGTAAATAGGTCAGCTAGTTTACAGATGCATGCATGGATTGGTGGTCGGTGAAGGACAGATGTGTGGGGTTTCAGTATGCGTGGATGAATGGATGAATGGATAAAGAGTTACATGGATGATCTGATGGCTGGTGACTTCACATGCCATTGCCTTGAAGCACTGTGATATCTCACAAACTGGCTTGGATTGCATGTGACGTTTGGCCCGCGACCAACGCAAGCTGTCCATCTGTCACAGCCCCTTTCAATTCTGCCTAACCCCTCTCGCTTGTGCTTAGATAGCTGATGTGTATGACAAGATTGACAACATGAGAACCATGGAAATAGGCAATAATAACGTTATTGGCATTATTGGTTAATGCCAGACTGGACAGGGAGGCAATGGGGCTCGGGGCGGGGACTGCAAGGTTGAAACTTTATCTGCTGGTAGAGGAAAGAATGCCTTGCCATATGACTAGTTACCCTATCTGTACCCCGCCTTAGATAGGAAGCCCATCTCAAAATTAATATATCTCCCCTCTCTCTCTGTCTCTCTTATCAGCTCCATTTAGTCTCTACTCCTGCT
>JAUEJH010199037.1:0-15077 GCA_032275315.1 Desmognathus intermedius
TTTTTGTAGAGAAGCAGTTTCTTCATCTCCCAGTGATTTTCTTTTTCTGGTATCTGGCAATGATAGGATGGCACTCTCTACAGGCGATGAGGAAGAGCCGGTAGCCAAACTTATCCTCCAAATATCCTCTCAATTGGAAATGGGCCAGAAAACCATTTGGGACGAAATTGCTTCATCACAAACTAAGATCGAAACTCGTTTGCTAGAACTTAATTCGACTCTCAGTAAGATGAGCTCACAGCTAGAACTGATGGGCTATAGATTGGCAGAACTTGAGTCTAGACAGAGTCATCTGGAGGATGTCACGACTAAGCTTCAGACCACTTCAAACTCTACATCTGCAGAGATTCTTGCCCTTAAAAGGAAAGCTCAAGATTTAGAGGATCGGAGTAGACGATCTAATCTCAAATGGTTTGGCGTACCAGAAGGGGCTGAGGGGGCTGATGCTTCCAAATCTAGAGAGTTTATTATTAAAGTGTTTCAAGAGGCTTTTCCTGAGACGAAAGACTGGGATCTCTACAAGGAAATCCAGGTTGTGCACAGAACTCCGCCTGAGCAACATAAAAAACCCTCGGTCTGGAATACCAAGACCCTTTACAATTCGCTATGGAAATCCTTTACTAAGAGATCTCATGGCCTTGCTTACAAAACCTAACTCACCTAGAATGGTGAGAGGATGGAAAATATTTTTACGCTCCGAAATTTCTACAGTTTCTGCTACCCTGCGGTGGGAGCTATGTCCCTACATTGATAAATTCAGAGCTGTGGGGGCTCAGGCATTTTTACAAGATCTTGCAAGGCTGAAGATAATTTTTCAGGGCCGCACCAGGTTTTGTTTTTCCATGACCGAGGCAGACCTAGAGCTAGCAACCATTACAAAAACAACCAAAGGTGAGTCCTGCTCGGCTTCGGCCATGGAGCTGGAGTCTACGATGTAGCTATAATACGACTACATTTATTGATTGGCTAGCCTTTTGTTTTTTTCTTCTTATGAACAATCCACTATTCACTTAGCTAATTTGATGTTTTATACCTCGGGAGGCCCAGCTCTAGGCTGCAGGGCACCCTGCTTCCACTCCGATGGGTGCGTTTGGTAAATGGGGGACCTCACAGGGGGGGTGGTTCAGGGGTTACACAAGGGATCTAGTGGATGTTTTTTATATACACGTGTCAGGCTTGTCGAATTGACAGACATAGACAAATTGAGGTGGAAAGATGTCTAATAAAATAGAAATGGGTGTGACAATTATGTCATGGAATATTGATGGTTTACGTGCTAACAAAAAGCATTCTGAGGTGGCAAGGTTTGCTGCCGAGTCTAAGGTTGAAGTGATTTGCTTACAAGAAACACACCTTGCCTACTCAGAATGAGACAAACTCAAGCAGCTGGGCTCTAAAGTAACCTTTGTTTCCTTACAGGAGTTCACGACCAGAGGGGTAGCTATTGTTATTTTTAACAAGGAAATTGAAACCCAATTTATAAAGGCAGACAGGTTAGGCAGGTGGCTGATAATAAAGGTATCCATGGGTGATACGGCATGGATTTTGTGTAGCTATTAAGGGTCTAATAAAGATGAACCAGAGATATGGTAGACTTTAGATCTAGAATTAGCTGTTTATGGTCTGCCGATTATTTTGTGTGGGGATTTTAACGTGGCTCTTGATACTAGTCAGGATTGTTTTCCCCGTAGACCTAACAGCCAATATATGAAAAATACCTGCCGCAAAATTAAAGTAACACTTCAATCCCTGGATCTTTCTGACGCCTGGAGATTAAAACACCAATCGGGCTGTACCTATTCCTTTTACTCTAAGCAACATAGGTTATATTCTAGATTGGACTACTTTTTTGTTTCATCAGATCTAATTTCTCGACTAGAAACAAGGATTTGCCCTATTCATGTGTCGGACCATGTCCCGGTAATTTTACAAATTCAACTTAGTGGTTTCTGTAAAACATCTAGAAACTGGTCTTATGATAAGAAGCTAGCCCAAGACTCTGTGTTTGCGGATAGAATGTCCCAGTACATTACCGAGTTTATTGATCTTAATCTTGGCTCTGTCGATATTTCTGTTATGTGGGACCCATTGAAAGCTGGGATTAGAGGAGTTATGCAATAGCCAAAAACATAGCTAAGTTTAAAGAAACTTTACCGTCCAGGGCTAAACTGATTACCCTTCAAGAGGAGCATACACGTCTGGTTCAGGAAATCCCAGATAGAGCTGAAACTTCTTCACTCCTTTTTATGTGCACGAGAAACTGAGGCTATTTTTTCAAACTCTCGTTCCTGTAAGAGAATTAATTACGAACATAGTAAGTTTTCAGGACGTATATTGGCAAAACTCTCGAAAGCTCAAAACCCGGAGAGACGTATTCCCCAGATTCGTACTAATAACGGGACACTGACTTCTGAGAAAAAAGAGATCTCAGAAGTTTTTAGGGATTATTATAAAAATGTATACAGCCCCCAGATAGTAGATGCTCATGCTATTGATCAATTTCTTTCGGCTTTCCATCCACCCACTATCGACGCTAATACTCAGACAGAACTCCTGCTACCATTTACTATTAACGAACTTAAGTGGGTTATAGAATCATTACCAGAAGGGAAAGCCCCTGGGAACTACGGTCTTCCAGCCAAATTTTATCGCACTTTTCCGATCAGCTAGCTCCGTCTCTGTTACAGGTCATTCACCATGTTCAAGAGGGGGGCTCGACTCCGGCTACATGGCAAACGGTAAATATCGCATTTAAAAAAAAAAAAGAATAAAGACCCGACGGCTTGTGGCTCATACCGCCCAATTTCTTTGCTATACAACTACAGTAAAATTTACGTCAAAATGCTGGCCAATCGAGTGAACCCTCTTCTTGTCAATCTGGTGTCAGTTCATCAACACGGCTTCATAAGTGGGCGCTCAATGACAGATCATACCAATCAATTAGTTGCTCTTATAGATAGGGCAAATTTGGATGGCTCCCCAATGGCAGCAGTTTTTCTAGACACCGAAAAAGCCTTCAACAAGGTGAATTGGCTATTTTTATGGGCCGTTATGAGTAAATATGGCTTTCCAGATCAGTTTCTCAAATATATTTGAGCTCTATATTATAATCCTTCTGCCTCAGTAACTGCTAATGCACTCTCGTCTGCATCTATACCTATACATAGGGGCACTAGACAGGGTTGTCCAATGTTCCCTGGTCTTTTTGCCCTTTATTTGGAACCCCTCATTCACGTTTTAAGTTCAGATCCTAGGATACAACCTTTAATAATTAGGGAACAGACTATACAAGTGTGTGCATTTGCGGACGATCTGGTTGTCCTTACCCCTGAGCCAGTAACTTGTCTACCAGCTATTTTTGATATTACGGAGAAATTTGGTCACGTTGCTGGTTATGTTCTCAACCAAGACAAAACTGAGCTACTGGCTATTAACACTCCTTTGTTTGTTTCCAAGTTTAAAAAGACCATTGTGACGTATCTTGGTATCAAATTAAAGGAAACTCTTCCGGGGGGTCTATCAAGTCAACTATGGGGCCATTCTGAAGGATTTCCAGAACCAGCTGAAAGCATGGAACTCTTTACCCTTGTCATTATTGGGCAGAATTAACCTTATTAAAATGAACTTACTCCCTAAAATTCTTTATTTGCTTCGTGCCCTTCTCCTCTCTATCCCCAATTCTTTTTTTGGTAAGCTGAATTCTCTCATATCCTCATATATTTGGAGTATCAAAGGGGCTGGAAGAGCGTATAAGTGGTTATGTTTACCAACTACTCGGGGAGGCTTAAGTGCGCCAGATTTTAAATATTACTACTGAGCGGTGATGGCCTCCCGATTAGCAAGTGCTCTCACAACGAATGACCCCACAGGTCCCCTTGAAATCGTCCTGCCACCAAATAGATACCATTATCTGTTTATTTCTAAAGGGTTTGATTGCACCAAATTATTTTTGATCCAGACTGGACTTAGAAAGATTTGGAAATCTATATTGAAGGAATTTGGGATCCCTTTTTTCAACTATTATACCCCGCTGTGGAATAATCCAGATCTGGGCTTGCAAATAAATGACCCATCTTCAAGAAATGGGCTGCACAGGTGAACAATATTATAGGGGATTTATGCCAGGATGGTGCAATGTGCTTGTTCCAGAGTTTAGTTGATCGATTTAATCTTTCTCGGGGAGGTCACTTCAAATACCTACAGGTTATAGATCTTTTTCTGCGTAGAGGTATTGACTGCACCTTTATTGACACCAAGACCAATCTGGAATTTTTTTTTTGACAAGAGTCTACGTATATCGTTATACTATGGAAAATTAATTGCGAATGCCAATTCAGATCTGGACAATTACGCCAATAAATGGTCTACTTGTTTGACAGAAGAGATTTCTGTTGACTCGATACTTCTAACTTTAAAAAACACCTTTTTGATACTGTTACCGGCTAATTTACACCACTACTAATTCAAAGTTTTATTCCCGATGTATTTTACTCCGTTCAAGTTGCACCAGACTGGCATAAAACAAAATGTTTCATGTGCCCGCTGTCAAACTCCCATCCCTGATTTGATTCACATGTTTGGTACCTGCCCTCCTATTGGAGAGACATTTTTTTGAGATTAAATTCAATTTGTGGGACAAACATTAACTATTCCAATAGAACAATTCTTTTGGGACTAGATGACCATTGTCCGTCTAATTGTAAATATTTTTTGTTTAATGCTCTTGCTATTGCGCGGTTACTTATTGCAAGACTTTGGAAAGAAAAGACAGTACCGACTGTTTCCCACTGGTTTCAAGAACTTTTAACCAACTTTGCGCATGAAAGAGTTATTTTGGATCAAAGAGGGAATCAGAAATGTCTACAACTTGTTTGGGGACCACTTTATGAACTAATGACTTAATTATTCTTGGGCTTAAGTTCTAAACTTCAAATTTTGGTTGCTGTTTTTTTACACCCAACTGATTTATTCATTTATTGATTCATTGTAAGTTTTTTTTCTTTGTTACTCCAAGAATCTGTACTAACAAGCCTAAACATGTGTTTTCTTCTGTTGCTAACATTAAATACTTAAATAAATGTAAAAAAAAAATGCTAGTAAACAATTTTGTTCCTTGTTTCATGCTTAATAAAAAAGGTTATATACATTTTTTTCATAGGGGTACTCTGGGAGGCGATATACTCAATTTTAGATATTTATGTCATTTACAACGGCTATCTTGGATAAATGGCATAAAAACCATACCGCACAATTGCAAGGTAAACACCCACTACCACACCACTGTATTCCAAAGAAGGAAGGGATCCCACATAGTCACCTCTTCCCTTAAAAAAAAATCCTATGGACTATGTTATGCTCCTCTACTATACAGCCGTCAGAAGTGGTGGGAGTACGCCATCGCTGCTGGTGGCCTGCAGTAGGGTTTGGCTTTCAAGTCACCAAGTGTGGTGATGGACTCCTGTTCCATATTTTAATACAAAGTGCAGGCCCCTGCATCTTTTCCGAACAAAGCATGGAAGGGAGCTATGGAGCACAATGGAGCACTAATGCCTTCACTGTATGTTTTTTGTGTCACGTCTTATTGGGCAGCGACTTTTCATCATGGAACCCTGTCAGCACAACAGATGTAGCAATGGCATTGGAAAAATTCTGTACACTAAGCTCGGTGCAGCTCACAGGTTAAAAATCAACTGTAAATGTATTTTATTTTATTTTATTAGTTCTTTATATTATTTATAAGGTGCCAAAATCAAGTGGGGATCAGAACGCACAAGAAAAGATCAACAGACAAAGACAGAACTGATCAACAAAACCCAGACAAGACATTCATTGATGGAATAGGGTTAACTGCCAAAAAATACCTGATTGAACTTCATACTTAAAATTTGAAAATGTAGCCTTTCCAAAAAACACCTACCTCGTCATCTATAAACCAAATGAAATGAATAGAAGGAATTTTCCAGAGACTGTCCTCAAAAACAGTTATGTTTTGCCTTTACAATCACCAACACAAACTATACAAGCAATGATCAGTTACATTTTTCGATTACCCAAAACTCTACCTTTAAGATGCCTAAGTGAGTGCTTTAAAAGAGATATCACTAAAAATGTGCTCTTTTTAAAGGGCAATTTGAAAATTGATTGGGTACTTGAGCACAGATTGAGCATCACTGTTCTCCAGTTTTGTGCTCCTGAATACTGATTGAAATCAATTGCTGTTTTTACATAACACATCATTTGAGCATTGATTGAGTATGTCAACTATATTTTATGAAGTCAAATACATACTGAGCCACACAATTAACAGTGGACTTGCATACAATTGCTCTGTTGCAGAAGAATATTTTATTTTGTGCTACATAAGTCCAGTTGACCTACCAATGGCATATTATGGAAATCACTAGCACACTATGACATATAATCTATCATACTGTGTTGTACAGGATAGTACCCTATTGAATACTGACTATCATCAAAAAGCATTTCGATCAACACAGCACATATAATTCATGTATATCAGAACCGTTCAGCATATAGTGAGCTGCACTGTATGTTATAATTTATATAGCACATGCCTATATTTTACCTGTACCAAATGATTCAGTTGAAGCTAGTAATTTTATATTTGTTATATGTGTTCTTTTTATTTGCATTGTATTTTTTGTTACTCATAGCACATCTTGGCACAACGTATTATGCGTCTGTGTCTGTCACCTGTATGTGTTTTCGTTTCTCACTGCAACACAGTGACAGCATTTTTACAGATCTACCAATCAGAGTGACACTGCCAGACTAAAACATAAACCGCTGATGCTTATCTATATTTTATCCTATAGTATGCCTGACCTCCGCGCCAAACTAACGTACTTTCAGGTTCCTACCTTCCTGATGTGGAGATTTGTGGAAGCAGGTCTGTGTCCTGGGGGGAGTTGGTAGGCGAGAGACAGCGTCACAGAGCGGCTACCCACACATTTTAAATATGAAGATAAGCAGGAAATGTTAAAAAAAGAGAATTAAAACTTACTTGCACGGCTAGAGCCGAAACACATACAGGCACAGCAGTACTAGTAGAGGAGCATAATGCAGATTAACCTACACCATATGTTTTCTTTGTGCAGCGAAGGTGTGATGATGTGGAATCCCGTTCTTATACAGTATACAGTGGTGTCGTACTGGCTGTTTACCTGAAAACTGTGCGGTATGGTTTTTAAGGCGTCATTTATTCAAGATGGCCACCATAAATGACATGATTATTCAAAATTGAGTATTTCACCTATCGCCTACCTAGGAAAAAAATGCATATAACCTTTTTATTAAGCATGAAACAAGGAATACAATTGTTTATTAGCAATTTTTTTTATATCTTTCACCGTTTGGGATTTATAGGCCATCAAAGTTGGTATCGTAAGTTTTCAACGTAGTTCGTGTTAACAGCAGGCATTTATTTAAGAAAAAATAATGATTATGCCCGTATTTAGTTTATTTACAACTACTGCTTATTAAAAAAACATTATTAATAATAAATTCAAATGATACAATGATAAAATAATGCTATTTAAAACAAATCATAACAATCAGAGTCCTCCAATGAATCTGCATTATTATTGGTCTCATCGTGGTTGTCACATAGATCTTCTTCTCCTCCACACACACATAAAAATGATGTAATACATTATTTCAGTGCTTAGATGCCTAAGGATTTGCAGCACTATATAAATAGACATTATTATTATAATAATTCAGTGCACATAAGATTTTGGGACAGACATTTGCATGGTGGAGCATATTTTCTTTAACACAAGAGCACCTAATGAGTTGAAGAACTGTTTGAGGAGCACATGGTCCACATACTGTCAAGGACCAAATCACAGAAATGGTCTGTTTACTCATTTGGAAAGCCAAAAATCTCAAAGGCCCCATGTACATCCATCACTGAGCCCACCGTCCTTTTCAATATCGCCAGAGACGGACTCCTTTTACAAACATGGTCTTCCCTCCCAAGTTCAAGAAAGCATGAAAAGGAGGGAGAACGATAGCGGTTGCAGGAGGAAAGCTCTGGAACAATCTGCCTCAACATCTTCGGAGTATAAATTCCTGGTCCCTGTTCCGCTCGTCTCTGAAGAATCATCTGCTAGCCGCCCAGGCCGTGCTTAAAGGAGTGCCGGTCCATCAAACTACCACTGATGCCCCCTCCAAGAGAAAGACCAACTCGAGAGCCATCTTCCCTCCACCTACGAGTTCGCCACCTCCGTTGGCTGACCACACCATTGTCCCCTTGAAGATGCCTGATTCCTCAGCCTCACTGAGAGTCTCCTCCCTGTCATCTGGCCATCCGCCTACATATGCGGGGCTCTCCTCTCCGCCTCTACCCACAAGGAACAATGCAGCCCACATCTTTCAGGCTCAACAGGCCAAAAGACTGAACACGATACCTGGGGGCGGCTATGCTCCCAGGAGAGTTTGACCCCGGATGGATCGCATTCTCTGTTTTTGCTTAGAATGCTGTTTTAAACTTTTAGTTTGTATGTGTATTTTGAGTTTTGTTGTTGTCCTTGTTATATGTATTCAGCGGTTCAAAGCTAAGCGGGAATCGCTGTACACATTTTTTTAAATAAATAAGTATAATGGTAGCATACACATAACAGGAGCATAATGGTTGCTTTTCTCTTGCAATTCCCATCGAAAGTCTGATGGTCAAGGCAGATCTGAGCAAGGTTGGTCAGCACAACACCATTCTGTCGTTTGATAATGAACTCTACTAACAAATGGTGTTAGCCAGTGGTACAAATAAAGATATTCTTGCCTGCAGCCCCCGGGCTCCTTGGTTTACATTTCTAGGAGCCTGCTTCAAAATCAAGGAGCCCACAATATTATGCAATAAACGTTTTCTACACCTGCCAGCTGCATTACTCTGCAAACACTCAGTCCTATTGTTGCTCTATATTCATTGATCAGAACCTGAGGCAACATCCACCACCTGAGCTCTCCAATATCTGTTATTTTTGTGCCAGGGAGATAGGCTTGACATATGAACTTTTCTATCAAATGTCTGTCATCATCTCAGGAAATGTTTCAAAGCTTCCAAGTTTGCTAAGAACTTCAAGAACCATTACCATATGGAATTCTCCATGTCTGAGTACCAAATTTTTAGAAAGATCTTTTTTTGCCATTGCTAGTCTACAAAGTGGTTTATAAAGCCCAAGGCCAAAAGTGACAACAGTTTTTGAATTGGAACTTACAATTGCAGGTGTTAATCGGTCCAGCTTTTCTATACATGTAACTTGTGCCAACGTGCATGTTGGACTTCTGTCTATGAGTGGAAGTAGACATGCTTGCATTTTCTGTATTAACTTGTTCACCAGTGAATGATATGCAGACTATGTAGGTACTAAAGCAGTACTTGAGGGTATTTCATCATCATTTTCATCAGGATTTTCCTCAGTAATGTCACCATCCAGAGTTGTCATTTCATCTGATCTTTTCACAGCGCTAACTTTTGCAATCACCCATATTAAATGGGTGACAACATGGCGAAACATTTCAAGGACATAGAAGAGACATTAGACAACAAAATCCAGACATTAATGAAAACCCTCGGAATCAGGGACACAGATCCAAGCAGTAAAAAGACCGTTGCACACACGGCCAAAAGTCCGACCTCAAACAACAAACATCAAGACAACAGAATAACAAGAACCCCACAACCTAAGAACACAGAAGCCAAAATGGAAAATTTCACTATCCCCACAAAAGAAGAATTTATCAAGTTCATCAGTAAGAACAGATCAGCAGGGTCCCAAAATGATTCCTGCCCTAAACACATCTACAAAAAACTAGCGACAACCGAAGAAATCGGAGAAAAACTATGGGAGATAGTCAAAGAATCCCTGGTAACCGAAATAGTCCCCGCAGAACTTAAAACCTCACACGTAAAACCACTTCTAAAAAAAGCAGGGCTCGACCCCAAGATTGGAGACACCTACAAAGCCATAGTAAACAGTAAATACATCGCAAAAATCATAGACAAAATAGTAGCAGGACAAACCAGTAACCACATCGAAACAAACTGTCTCCTAGACCCAACCCAATTGGGGTTTCGGCCAAAACACGGAACAGAGACGGTCACCATCGCCCTCTGGGATGACCTAAAAATGCAAGCAGACAAACAAGGAGCTGCGGCCCTCCTACTACTCGACCTATCCGCAGCCTTTGACACTGTGGAAAACAAAATGCTAGAGACAAGGCTAACAGAGGTAGGAATAACAGGAACATGCAAAAACTGGATTAGGGACTTCCTCACGGACAGAAAACTTAAAGTCTCCACCCCCCCTACTCATCAAAACCTTTCTCACCCAAATACAGGATCCCGCAAGGCTCCCCTTTATCTTCAATTTTGTTCAACATCTATTTGAGACCATTAGGAGAAATCATAAGGAGGCACAACCTCACGTCATACAACTACACCTGACGACACACAAATAATCTGGAAAATCAACAAAAACACCAACCAACCATCCCCAAACCTGGAAGAATGCCTAAGAGAGGCGACTAGATGGATGACAGAAATCACCTCCTTATCAACCCAGGGAAAACGGAACTAATCACCTGAGGAAACAAACAACTGATCTCTAATCCGATCCCATGGCCGCAAGAGCTAGGCCCACTGCCCATAAACAAAGGACAAACCAAAAGCCTAGGAATCGGAGTCGATGAGGCACTCAACCACACAAAGAATGCTAAAGACACTTCGAAAAAATGCTTCCACATACTCAGACTGCTACACAAAATATTCCCGCTACTCAACTACCAGCAGAGACTAACAGCAGTAACAGCCCTAGTACTAAACAGACTGGACTATGGAAATGGAATCTACGCCGGAGCACCACAAACCTGCATAAACAGCCTACAAAGAGTCCAGAACGCAGTGGCGCGGCTAATCACCAGAACCCCAATGAGAGAACACATCACCCCGGTTCTAGCGGTACTCCACTGGCTACCCATCAGCAGAAGGATATCCTTCAAAATCATGACACTTACACACCAAGCCATCACAACAGGAGCCCCAGAATACCTCCGGCAAAAAATCAAAATGAAAACCACTACCAGGCCGCTAAGAGACTCAGAGGAAATCAGATTAGAAATACCCAGCGTCCGAACCGTCAGATGGGGCAAAGCAAGTTTCACTTATCAAGCACCAAAAGCCTGGCAAGCCTGACCCGCAAACATCAGGAGCATCCGGACAAAACCAACTTCAAAGCCCAAACAAAAACATGGCTATTCGTCAACAGCAGAGACGCATAACTGATAAGCCCGCCCAGCTGAAGACACACAAGACCCTACAACCCACCTCACCACTCTCACCACGTGG
Source organism: Desmognathus intermedius (assembly GCA_032275315.1). NCBI lineage: Eukaryota > Metazoa > Chordata > Amphibia > Caudata > Plethodontidae > Desmognathus > Desmognathus intermedius. The sequence continues at coordinate 11,369 of JAUEJH010199037.1, forward strand.
CCACCCACAGACACAAGAACAAGGTGCACCTCCAGACTTACCCCATACAGAAACATTCAACGGACCTAGCAAAAGATCAGAACAGACCCCCTCACGGACACACCGAGACAACGAGACGACCCATACAGACCACTGCCCAGAACTGGAACTACAGACACCAGAACAAGCAGATTTCCGCCAGATAGACCATGAGAGCAGACCAGAAGACAACCGACCAAGGTAAGACAAAAAATTCCTCTACCTATTGCGCTATGTTTTCATACCCATCCAATCATTCTCTCCGCCATCACACGCACCACTGACAACATGCACGCGTTAAGCCACTACCGATCTCGCCACCGGATACATGACACATCAATTAAACTACACTAGGAGATCCGAAGGGCTCAAGGTCAGCGCCGTAAAGCCGCAAATTAGGTCATGGGTGCTATACAAGTACGAATATAACATAACATAACATTAAATCTTCGAGTTGGTTTGAATCTAAGAGTTCCTTTTTCTTCAACCGTTGACTGAATTTTTGGCACATATATTTTTCAGAACTTGAAGATGCTACAGTGAACAAGTTCAGTGGGAGACTTTAGAATGGTCTCAAGGGAACATCATGACGGTGGGTCTAAAAGTATGAGTTACTCAAGAGTATCTGTATCAGCTTCTTCTAGGTACACAACCACCACAGTACCATGGAGAGTGCCCTTACCATAAGGGGTATCCTCCTGAAAGTCGATATTATCAGCTGCTAAAAAACAAATCTTCCTTTAACCAAGTCAAGGAGAATGCATGTACCTCCATTTGCTTCCATTCGTTTTATAACTTTGCTTGCTATCTGGATTTCAATTTGGAGTACTTTATTATACTCAATAGGAGTTCCTAAGCTGTTAAGAAACTGAATTAGGAATTTATTTCTTATTCCAGAGTGAACAGGAAATCCCACAGCTACCTGCAATGGCATGTCCTGTGTGTCGAACATTTTTATCACTTGCTGTGGATGCCTGGTGAGGCGACATCATTTCATATATAAACATTTGAGAGAGTTCTTGGTTGATGCCTGAGTATCTTGTGTGTTTTATATGTCATACCTACCTAGCCATGGATGGACCACTTAAAAAAGTGATAAACTTGTTTCGAAACAACTTCTTGTAAGTCAAGGACCCACTGAGTGTCCATTTTCCAAGTTTCACTACTGATGCTCGTAATATCCGAGCTGCATCAAGGAGGATTTTTATCTCATTGTCTACCTTTTGACACGCATCCTCTGCATTGGCAAAACCTACATCGACTGTGACTTTTAGAGATACACCTTGTGGTTCATTCACTCCTATTTATTTTCTGAAAAAATGACAACACTTTCTAATTCTTTCACTACAAGCTTTTTAATTTGCTTTCGAGAGTTTATTTGTGTTTCCTCTTTGCCATTATTCAATGCTATGACCAAGTCTGTCGCTGGAAAAGAAATATCAAATATTGGAGAGCTCAGGTGGTAGATGTTTACAAAAAAAGAGACTCAGGGAGAAAAATTGCCTCCTACAAGAGCATTGCTAACACCATATGTTAATAGAGTTCATTATCAAACCACAGAAGATGGCATTGTGCTGACCAGCCTTACCCAGATCTGCCTTCACCATCAGACTTTGCATGGGAATTGCATGAGAAAAGCAACCATTATGTGCCTGTTATGTGTATGCTACCATGTGCTCCACATACAGTTCTTCAACTTATTAGGTGCTCTTATGTTAATAAAAGTGTGCTCCACCAAGCAAATGTCTTTCCCAAAATCTTAAGTGCACTGAATTATGTGTGTGTGGAGAAGAAGATCTCTGTAACAACCATGATGAGACAAATAATAATGAAGAATCATTGGCGGACTCTGATGGTGATGATTTGTTTTAAATAGCATTATTTTGTATCATTGTATCTTTTAAATTAATTATTAATAATGTTTTTTTTAATAAGTTGTTGTTTGCTTAATAAGTAGTTGAAAATAAATTAAATAAGGGCATAATCATTATATTTCTTGAATAAATACCTACTGTTAACACAAACTACGTTGAAAACTTATGATGACAACTTTGATGCCCTATAACTCCCAAACAGTAAAAGAAGTCCAAAAATTTCTAATAAACATCTGTCGCACTGGGAAAGATGGCAGCTGCTTGAGGTCAGCGGGTGGCAGCTCCTGAGCTCTGGAGCCTGAACCGTCCGAGGGGATCTAAATGGATTGAAAAAGTTTAATTTAGCTACGTGTGGTGGAACTCAGCAACTATGTAGCCATATATCGATCATAGAAAAGAAGCTTGGTGATGTCGTGCTGGGCCTGCTTTCCTGGTATTACCTTAACAACTACTCTGCAAAACACTTTGAGAAAGAACGATATTGGGTGGAGTTGCTCTTTCCTCCCATTTTTATGCAATGAAAAAGACGGTCATTAAATCTAAGAAGCAAATAAAATCAAAGGCAAAAAGCCCTTCGGACCCACAATATCTACAATCTCTACAATCTCTGCAACGAAGGAAAATTCAACCGGACTCACCAGCTGCTCCTGCTTTGCTTTCCTCTCGCCTTGGGCCGTGAGGATCGATTGGTAGAGTGGGGATCTCTCCAGCTGCTGGACTCTCTACACAGTCGCATTCAATTTTGACATTCTTTTCGGGCTTGGGTCCCCCTTCTTCACCCCCCTGGCTGGGTGCTTCTACCCCTGATGGGGAGGGGTGGCCTGGAGTAGTCGATCGAGGGGACAGCAGCACAGCGGATCCTTGCTGAGCTGGCAGCAGACCAGAAACATGGGCTAGTCCCCCGGAGGGCTTGGGTTGCCCCAGAGGTGCTTCGCGGGTAGCGGACATCCGGCCGGTTTCTCTAGCATTGCAGGGAGTAGCGTCTGACCCCCCTTCCAACGTTCCGGAGTCGGCCACGGGAGTGAGCCTCTGCACGGCGGGGCCCTCTACACAGCACTTGGACTCCTTGCCCTCCCAGTCAGGCCTGAATTGCTTGATTCCCCTAGGGGAGTGTCATAATGAGCGACACAAGGAGAAGGAGGTGAGAGAGGAGTTTATGAAGAGCTCCCCTGAGGTAAGCAAGGCTTGGGAGCTGAATGATTTGCAATCAAAAGGGGTCTATTCTGGGCTAAAACATATTGACAGTGAATATCTGGAAGAGACTTTGGGGGTAGCTAAAGCTTCCACTAATATCCATAACCCTGATATTACTGATGCTTATTTTTCAACATGCTCTCAAATACTTTCCTTGGTAGAAACTTCATTAGAGTCGATTCCTCTACAGAGCCTCACTGCAGATGAACAAATAGAAAATACTTTTGTGCTCCAGAGCCCGAACGACATTTCTCAATCTCGATTTAATCCTCCAGAGCGTCTGTTTAGTCTGCTCAAGCTACAAGCCATTCGTATATCAGTTGGCAACCTGGCCTCACAAGCAGGAGACCTGGCTGCTTTAATAACTTTGCCTAACAGTAATATCAACACAGCTACTGATAATAAGTTATCTACTGGAGGCTTTAAAAGGAATCGCATTCATCCGCCTGCTAGAGAAAATCATCAACCGTCTTGTATGGTCGAGAAGGAGCTGCCAATACTTGATATCCATAGCCCGGTAACCCTGACTTCACCACCACCTAAAACTTTTTGTAGAGAAGCAGTTTCTTCATCTCCCAGTGATTTTCTTTTTCTGGTATCTGGCAATGATAGGATGGCACTCT
>JAUEJH010210080.1:0-14873 GCA_032275315.1 Desmognathus intermedius
CCTGGGATGTCTAAATCTCTGACTTTGTGACTTTCTCTGATGTTAGATTAAGGGGACAGTGCTAGAACAACATACACCCTGTAACGGCCTCCTCCTATCCCCTTACAGCCGTTCCAATCCTCACCATTAGTGTTCTGTATCCACAACCGTTACTGATTTCTACATTTTGATTTTGTTATTGTGATTTATATAGCTACATAGAAATGTAGCAGTACAAGATAAAACTGTAAATGCAAAACCAATATATTATACAGGTCCAAATATGCTGACAGCCATTTACACAGTACAGATGGCTGCTAGATTATGGCAACAATAATTAAATTGCTTTAGATTGGCTCTTCTTTGTATTCAAAAACAGCTAAATCAATCACAGTTGTCGTAATAAACTTGTAGGTTATTAAGCCAATCAGTACAAGAAATAAATAGCTATAAAGCTGAACTGCTGCCAGTGATGTTTTACACAGGGTACGTTGTTAGAGCACCGTTTCCCAGCATAATTTAACACAGTTCACCCCTGGGTTTCAGTGTAAGTAACAGACTGTAGAGAACGCACAGTCTACATCACACCTAAAAGAAATTACATTTTGTGAGTGGAAATCATAACCAGCCAGACGACCCTTTCATAAATATCATAGAGAGGTTACATTAGGCAATCTGATCTCAGGTTTGTGGAAACAGACATCACGTGACCCGACTGATAGCAGCCCTTTAGTTAATGGAACTGCATTGTGTCATGGCGCTCTGCAGCTATGGCTTGTATCAACTTTCAAATGCTCAGTCTCTCACTCACTGCAGTCACTCTTCCACCTTTCTGTTAGTCACCCGCTCACCCCAGTCAGTACCCCATTCCACTCTCCCACTCAGCTGTGCCTCCTGTGAGAACCAGGTTCACTCCTGGCACTGCATCAGCACCTGGGCCCGCTTCAAACCTCCCACCTTCTACTTCTGCAGTAGCTGCTCCTCTGGCTCTGCAGGTGAAAGACTGGCAAAAGGGAGTGGGAGGCTGCAGGGAGCAGGAGGCAGAAGGGAGCAGGAGACAGAAGGGAGCAGGAGGCTGCTTCTGTGTTCCCTGAGCCGAGACAGGGGCTTAGCAAGAGTGCACAGGTCGGTGGAAGCAACTACAACTTCCACCTTTTATCCACTCTCGTGTTTTACACTTGCCTCACACTCGCACTTATTAGCCCTGTCATATCTGTCAGTTCCCTGCCCACAATATTCACTCTCCCGCTCAGTTCTTCCAGTGCTACTTTGTTGACACTGACTCTAACAGGGCCATGGAATCTAGTTGGCTGTATCTGCCCGGGCTGCTGTGGTTATTAAACTGACCCATTTTGGCTCCTTTAGAGTTAATTACTTACAGTAACCCGTTAATTACATTGACCCTTACATGGCACCGCTGTGTTTCTTTGGGCTCTTGTGCTTACATTGGCCCATAAGGATCTTCTTTCAGAGTCAGGTTAATGCAGGGACAATTAGTTACATTGATCCCTACATGTCACGGCTGTGTCCCCTTGGGTAGCTATGGTTACTCTAGGTTCCTTTGGAGCTTTTTCTGAGTTAGTTACATGCATAAACGCTTTATTTACATTGATCCCTACATGGCACAGCTGTAGCTGTGTCTCCTTGGGCTCTTACAGTTAGAATAACCCATGCCGGCTCTCTATCCGAATTAGTTATGCGCAGGGACCCTTTACTTACATTGATTTCTATATGGCGCAACTACATCCCTGGGCTCTTGAGATTACTATAGCCCATACTTACTCTCTTTCAGAGCGTTAAATATAGAGACCTTTTATTTACATTGATATTTACATGGCATGTCTCCTTAGGTACACTGGCCTATGCAGGCTCTCTTTCAGAGTTAGTTATGCGCATGGGCCTTTTACATTTTTCCATGCAGGGTACAGCTCAGTCTTTTTGGGTACCTATAATAACGCTGGCCCTTGCCAACTCTCTTTAAGATTTATTTACAGCTGTGTCTCCTTGGGCTCCTGTGGTGACACTGGTTCCCACTGGCTATATGTTTAATGTCTCAGATTCCCGCTTAGTAAGAACTAACCCTTTAATTGCCATGTCCTTGAGAGAGTAGTTTTTCTATGGGCGCCTGTGGTTACACGGAGCCCCACTGGATCTCTGTCTTCCCTACTCGCTCTCTGTTATCCTACTTAGACCCCTATAGTATACACAAACAGCTCGTTAAATTCCCTGTCCTAAAGTCAGTCAATTTGTACCTTGGAACAGAGCCAGCTGCCTCTTCCTTAGACAGCTGTGTTTACACTGGCCATGTCAGCTTTTTTTCGAAGTTGGTTACATGCAGGGACCATTTATTTACATTGATCCCCTGTTCTTTTGGGCGCCTGTGGTTACACTGGCCCATACTGGCTGTCCTTCAGAGTTAATAACATGCAGGGACCCTTTATTTACATTGATCCTTGCATTGCACAACTATATTTTCTGGGAATCTTGTGGCTAAACTGGGTCCATGCTGGCTCGCTTCATAGTTAGTTACATGCAGGAACCTTTAATTTACATTGGTTCATGCATGGCACAGCTGTGTCTACTTGGGCTCCTGTGGTTACACTGGCCCATGCCGGCTCTCTTTCAGATTTACTTACATGCACTGACCCACCATTATCACTCTGTAGGCACCTGGCTGCCTTCTTCCTTCTCTTCTCTCCCTCCTGCAGGAGTTACTCCTCCAGAGTTGCATGTGGAAGGCAAGAGGAGCTGAGCAGAAAGCAGCCACCGTGCTCCCCAGGCAGAGGCTGAAGCTGGGGCACATGCTTCACAGTTGCAGGGCAGGGGGCTTGGCAGCAGCGGTATTTAGCCCTTCCCTACACCAGACTCGACTAGTGTTATAGGAAGAAGAGTGCAGAGCCATTGCGCTTAACTTACCTGCTTGCAGCACCTACCTTTGGACGTCCCAGGTCAGTGACTGCCAACAGAGATGAGGGCAAGGTCTGCTAACTGTTGCATTTAGAGAAGGGGGTTTTATGGGTCAGAACATTGGGAGACTTCTCTGTCAGAGAGCTGAGGTAGCAGCAGTGGAAGAGTGTGCGTGACAAGGAGCAGCAAGGAGGTGTACATTGATCTCTGTATTTCACAGCTACGTGGCCTTGGGCTCTTGTGGGGTACACTGGCCCATGCTACTTCTCTCTCAGAGCTAGTTACATGCAGGGACCCTTTATTTACATTGATCCCTACATGGCACAGCTGTGTCTCCTTGGGCACCTGTGGTTACACTGGTCCCCAATGGCTATATATGTATTTACTCAGACACCTTTAGTAAGCACTAACCCTTTAGTTGCCAAGTCCTTGAGAGATGGGATTTTCTGTGGGCTCCAGTAGTTAAACTGAGCCCTGACGGCTCTCTGTCTACTCAGAGTGCCTTGGTATGCACTAGCCCCTTAATTGCCATGGGATAGAGTCAGTTGCTTCTCTGTGGGCTTCTGTGAATACACTGTGCCCGTCTAGCTCTCTGTTGTCATACTCAGACCCCATAGTATATGGTAAATGCTCCTTAATTGCCCTGTCCAAGAGTTAGGTAATTTGTGCCCTGGCACAGAGCCAGCTGCCTCTTCCATTGGGTCCTGTGTCTACACTGGTTTATGCCAGCTCTCTTTCTTAGTAACATGCACAGGCCCTTTGTTTACATTGATCCCTACATGGCAAAGCTGCCTTTTTGGGCTCTTGTGATTACACTGGCTCATGCTGGATCTCTGTCAAAGTTAGTTACATGCAGGGACTCTTTATTTACATCAATCCATACATGGCACAGCTGTTTCTCTGGGCTCCTGTGATTACACTGACCCATTCCAGCTCTTTTTCAGTTACATGCAGGCGCCGGTCAATGCCACTTTTGGTTTTACAGATTTCTAATAGTATTGGCTCATATTCTTCATCATCCCCCTGATCAGAGGGCGGGGGGGGGAGGTTGGCAGCAATTGCAGTTGTAGAAGAAGGATCAGCATAAAGACCATTTTTAAGAGCGTTTGCCCACCTTATGTACACAGTCTTTTACGTGCATGACGTGTTTCAGGCGTCAGGGCCTTCCGAAGTGTGTGGGCCTATTCAAATCTTAAAATTAGAAAAGAGTTTTCCACTGTGTAGGGAATGAAAAATCCCTCCACAGCGATGGAACACCTCTTCCGAATGAGCAACTTTATTAGCCCCTGAAAGAACAACACCATTTAAGCAAGTACGCAAATGAACACTTTATTGTGCAAGGTACCAATGAGGAGAAAAATGGAATGAACTCACACAAATATATACATTTAATTATATTCAAACCCCCCTTCCACAGTCCAAAAATAGGATAACTGGTTAATAGTCCAAGTTCTGAATACACAAGTTCCTTCCATGACAGTTGTTCCTGGAAGAGGTGTTGAAATCCCACGTTGGGGTACCCTTTAGAAGATCTTGATGGCAGGAATTGATTAGCCTTGAGGGCTCGGTGGTGCACGTGGAGGGGTCTTGTTGAAGGCAGACACTTTATGGGGTGCGACCCCAGAGTTTACCTCTATGGGTAACAATGCAATGGTGTCCACCAAACACTGAGCGGGTTTACCCCCAAGGGAGAATGCAACTTGCAGTCTTCTTCACTCTGCCCCTGTAATTCCACACTGTGTCTCTTTCTAGGTTCTCTGATTTTCACAGCAGTTCTTAATAACTCCTTCACCAAACAAAGTCTTCTCTGTGGAAAGAACAGCTCCACTGACTGTCTCACTTACAGATGCATTCATGCAGCCAACTGGCTGTAGTCGAGGTTAAACAGGAAACCACAGATGCCGGCCACCTTTCTCCTTCTAGGACACGTGTCCTTGGCCACCTTTATAGCTCTAAGGCCAAGTCAAGGCTCCCACATTTTATAGGGTCTCTTCCCTCTGCTGTTTACAATATGAAGGTGGCAGGGAATCTAGGTTTACCACTGAGGCTGTATTCAGGGACACTGGAACTATGTGATTGGGTGGTTGAGGCACAATTTTGTAGTTTGGTACATCAGTCACATTCATTATCTGCCACAAATGATCAGCTTTTTTTATGCAAATTGACATTGGTAAAATATCCATACAGGAATAAGGGCAATAATAACTGCCCACTCTTAAGAAGTGATTGTGTAGGAGGTAGTGAAAATCTTTAGAGAGGTAGTGATGAGCACATCAAATACTTTAAAAATAGTAAATTTGTCCAAACATTCCCAAAGAACAGAGTGCCAGGTGTCTTCACTTATTCCAAGGATTTAATGTAAATTAAAATCAACATATTTCCAATTGAACCTGCCGTCTGCAAAACAAGTGCAGCATAATTTCCACTTTTTCTGATGTCTAATTCCAGTGTCCCTGATCATAAGTGAATACAGTGGCCAAGTGCTACAATTCAAAATTATTTTGCAATTTAAATGTTTCATAGGAATTTACTTCATAGGGATCATTCATTTTCACAGCAAAGAAAATTGCCCGCTTAATGAAAAATCCCTATACAAAGAAAAGGTTTCAATGGGCCCACACAATACGGGAGAGTTGAACTTGCGGTGTGTATCTTGTCTACACACGCAGGAATGGGTGGGACCATCTGTGAGGGGAAAAGCATGTTATCCCCTATAACCAGGGAGAACACAACTGAGATACAACTGTTGCGAGAGCAGGGCAGATACTAGGGTAACTCTAAAGGTCCTATAGGTCAACTGTGGGATCATATGAGCGTTCGGTGGGACACACTCGCTCCAAAATGGTCTCTGTGCTGATCCTTCCTTTAGAACTGCAACGCTGCCAGCCTCAGCCCCCTGATTTTAATGCTAACTTGTTGATCCTTTTCCCACACACTATTGCACTGCTTCTGCTGTGTTTGACAGCGAAGTCTCCCAATGGACTGACCCATCCAACCCCCTCCCCCAAATGCAACATTTAGCAGAGCCTGTCCTCGCCTGGATGGCAGTCACTGACAGGGGACAGGGAAATTGAGGTGCTGCAGGAAGGTAAGTCATGTACAATTGTTCTGCTCTCTACTTGTGCCAACAATGCTTGAGCTTGGAGCAGGGAAGGGCTAAATACAGCTACAGCCATTCACCGTACCCTGCAACTGTGCAGCATGTGACCCAGCCTCCGCCGGGGGAGTGCAGTGGCAGCTTTCTGCTCAGTTCCTCTTGTCTTCCACTTGCAACTCTGGATGAACAGCTCCTGCAGAAGTGGGAGAAGAGAATGAAGATGGTCTCCATATGCCGACAGGGTGACAACAGTGACCCTGGCTCTTACACAATGAGTGGGACACAGACTAAGGTTAGTTACTGACAGAGGCAAGAGGGTGAGAGGCTACATTAATGGAAGACTGAGGTGAGGGAGAGACTCTCAGAGGCAAGTAGGTGGGAGACTGAAATGGGTGAGTGACTGTGGTGAGAAGGGACCTAACTGTACTGATTGGGCTGATGTGTGAGTATGAGGCAAGTGTAAGGCATAAGAGTGAATGACGGATGCAAGTTTCAGCTGCACATAACTACCTATGTGTGCACTATTGCTAAGCCCCTGCCTATGTACAGAGAGCACAGCAGCAGCCTCCTTCTCCCTTCTTCCAGTCTTCCATATGTGCATCCAGAGGAGCAGCACCTGCAGAAGAGGGAGAAGACAGGTGTGAAGTGAACCCAGGTGCTGACAGAGTAACAGCACTGACCCTAACTCTCAAAGGAGGCAGAGCTGAGTATGAGAGTTGAATAAGGTGAATGGGAGGCTAACTGAATGGGAAACCAAGGAGAGTGAAAGAGACTGGAGTGATGGGAAGACAGGGGGTTGAGTCTGAAACTCAGGTGAGTATGAGAAGGAGGAGATTGTGTAAAATAATAAGAGTGGATGACAGATGCAAGCTATAATCACTTATACCTGCCCATTTTGGGAAACCAACAGTGCCCATTGATGGGGACCCCATACACAATGAGTAAAATTGAACCACAAAACTTTCCTAACTTTGAGATTAAGTTAAGCCATCACAATTGCACTATAGAGTCTACACTTGATCCGCTGCATGAGTTTCCGGTGGCGCAGGAAGTTTATGTCACACTGGAGCTTGATACATCACTGGAGCCTAGGGTGGTCCTCCAGCTTGCCATAGCGTGGCCATGTGCAATGGAATTGGAGATTGCTGTGTTGCTGGAGCTCGCTCTGGTCCTCAAGCTTCCTCTGTCAATGGAGATTGCCGGGGAAAAGCTTGCTGTTGGACTGGAACTGAATGGCTTCTGCTGTGGTGGCCACGTGTCTGCAGATGACTTTGATTCCCCCATCGTACTTTTGCACTGGAACATGCGTTTGTTGTTCTATAGTGTACTCAAAAGGAGCTTGCAGCTCCTCTAGGTTGCTGTAACACTGTGACTTACTTTTCCACTCAAGTTTGCTGATGTCATCCAGGTGGCTGTTGGACAAACCATTGTGCCAGTCCCTGTTCATTATATTGCTTTCATATCTTGATCAAATCTACCTGAGGTTCTGTTTACCAGTGCCAGAATAAAGGAAATGCTTGTTACATTAAGTGGGTTATGTACACAAGCGCAGTTTGCAATTGGGTTCTTTCCTTGTGTAGGTTGTGAATAGTTTGGGATCAAAGATGAATCTTTTTGATGTCAAAATAATAATTGCTGAAAGTTTTAGCAACTGGGATGTTAATAACAGTTGTGTTAATGTCATAATTTTGTTATTAGTGAATGTCCGACAAGCCTCTATGCTATCACAAAGTGGGCCTTGACCTTTGTACGATCATTTCCCGATTATTTCAGTACTGAAGAAACTACACAGCTCAGGCCAGGTGTCACTATATACTTGTTCTTTCTGCCACTGTCATCAATGACTCTTTATTTTAACACCAGTGTTGCTGTGTCAGTCTGGAGCTTGAGGTGGCTGTGGTGGCAGACATGGCTTCCTGTTTGCTCACAATGGCAAAGGAGCTGGCTGTGGCAACTGAGCGGTTAGAGATATTGAAGCCAGATGTGGCAATCAAACTGCCTGTTGTGATGGAAATGGCTGAGAGGTCAGAGCTAGCCAAGAGTCCCAGAACTTCCAATGGTGATAGAGTTTGATGTCTCCATGGAGATTGGCAGAGCTGGTCGTTGTTACGCAGTTGGATTTTATTGGGGCCTCAAATTTGACTCTGGCACTGTAGCTTGCTGGTGCCCTGGAGAAACCAATTTACCCAATGTCGATATCACAGTGTCCTGCTCCTGCATATTTCAGTCCTCTTGCATCAAGTTGTGACCCTGCATTTGGATCTAAATGACCAGATTTTCCTTACTCTTGGCTCTTAGTCTAGAGTCCTCAATTCCAAAGTCACTTTGGTACAAGATTACCTCTACTGCCCACCTTTTTCTGTTTGGTCCCTCTTGTCCTTTCCATGTCCTGGTTTGGCCAATTGCTGATTCAACAGGCTAAATCTGGGTCTGTAGTCACGTGCTCACATGGTAGCAACTTCTAGCTTAGAGATGAACAGTAAAAATCTGGGCTTCACAGACGAACCGTTTCTGTGATCAGCCACATGGACAGAGGTTTTGCAGTTTTCATTTTGCATTGCCATTGTTACATACAGGATGCACTTGGCATGTTCTTGAATTCTCTTCTTAATATTGCGGCGTCTTTTTTCTCATATGAAAGCCTTTCAAGTTTCTTTTTATGACCACATTGAATCTTCTGGTATCTTCTACTTTCAATTACTTCTCTTCAGTGACCAGGTAGAATGGTGAAACCTCTATTTTGTGCTCATTTTCTTAGAGTTCTCCCTTCTACGCTTCCTCCACATGCACACACATTTCATTTTTGGCTTGGCCCTTCTCCATAATGGCATTCAAAGCCCTGTGCACTTATTAGGGGTTTATTCAAGTGCAGCAGCTTGACCTGAAACTCCTGTTAGACTGGACCTGATGAGCTCTTGCAGAGGTACCAAGCACCCCTAGAGCCCCTGTTGTTACATAGGTAGCTGGAACTACATAGTCATGGACTAAAAATGCAGCCTCCATGTCTCCTGGGGTTGCACCGGGCTCTAACTGACAAATCTGCTCTACAAGAATGATCACCTCCCCTCTGGGTACCTGTTATAACACTGTCTCTGCCATTATTGTTCCCTAGCCTGAAGTCTCTAGCTTGTGGTATAATTAGTCCTATCAGTTTATCCGGAGCCCTTGTGCTGCGTTTGGAGCTGCTGCAGTTGAGTCTTTTACTGCCCCAACACTTGGTCCTAGAGTCAGCCGCCTCCCTCCAAGCGCCAGTGAATACGTTGAATCTACTCCAGACCAGACTGTCCTTGCCTAGTATTTGCTTCCTCTCGAGTAGTATTTTACTTGCTGGCCAATCACGGCCCCCTCTGCCAAATTTGATATTTCTGTGTCACAGGCCTCACTAATGGCTCCTGTTGTTACTCTGAGCCTCCCATGTACCTGCCGCCTTCCGAAAGTCCCCCCAGTGAAAGGCCTCCTCATAAGATCGGAGGCCGCCAGAGAGCAGAGATAGCACTGAGGCAAAGCCTTGTATTAATAATGCAAATCTGCAACAATATTCAATAATTTAAGTCTATAGTTTTAAAATTTCAACCTTGAATTTTATCACTGAATACAAAAGAAACATAAAGCCTGCCTCTCCTTCAAAGCTCCTACTCTGTCTGTACTATGGTCTCAGTTCTCGCAAGGGTCCTCTTGTTATACTGTGTGCATCCAGCTCTACATCGCCAGTCGGTTCAGTTCACTAACCTGGCAAACCCTGTAGTTAAATTGGGTCGTCTGCTACCCTGTCTGCTCTTTCACAGATTCAGTTTTTACTCTTCTGCCCCTGGGCTGTGCTTGTGTTGTACCTACTGGGATCTTCCACTAGCTTGGAAGCAGCTCTGTTTTCAGAGGAATTTACATAGATGACCAGGCCTAGAAGAGCAGAGCCCATCCCCTGAACTACACAGTGGATTAGAACTCATACCCTGAACCACAGAGTAGAGTTCACAGTCTTGGATTACAGGAGTTGAGCAAACCCCTTGAAATATATAAAGTATACTGCCTTTGACTTCATAGAGAAGTATAGCCCATCCTCTCCATTATACTGATATCTGGAAGAGGGAAGTTCATTTAGGAATGAACAGACGTGCTTTACTGTGGTCAAAAACAATTATTGCAAAAATAGTGGCATCTGATTGGTAGAATAAAGTCTTGTTTTTCCAGGCAGAGCCAGCACAACCTCATTCAGCATCCTCAGGTAGGATGGGTGACCTTCTACGGTGCCATTCGCCAGACTGTGGTGGGGGATATCCTGCTCCTCAAGGTTAACAGTAATGTCTCAAATAAGTGGGGGTGCTACCCCATCCCACCCCTCCAATAGAAAATGGGCCGGCTCCCCATCCTCTCCTGCTGTAGCTCAGGGCTCCAAATTCATGGATTATGCTCTGCATCAAAAAGACCATATATAACAATGTTTCTTTTTCAGAATTATTACTGGTCAATTAAAGTCAACAGATAATGATTTAAAAATAGAAGGCACCAATCCCAGTGATTTGACAAAAGTCAGCTGCTTAAAAGTACAGGGCCTTCAGCGTTAACCGAGTTTAGTCTGCAGTTCTAAACTCCAGTCTGTCAACATTTTGAACATTAAGAGATATGGGTCTGTTGACATTCAGGTAGTTAATGTAGACATTTTCAAATCAAGTAGAGTGCAAGTCTACAAATAAGATTTGACCAAAAGCTGGCTACATTCTTGAGGTGAGAGGACACGAGTTATCTTGAAGATACAAATTGTCTATTTGTTATAAGTAGGTGAATGGCAGTGGCTCTAACAGGGACATCACATGCCACTAAGGCACTCATGTTAGAGCTGATGCGGATATCAGATTACTGGGAATTTTGGGAAATGGTTTTCAGAGCACTTTTAGGGATATTTTGGCCTGTTTTATGAGCAGGTTTTTTTAGGAATTTTGAGAAATAGTTTTCTGAACCTTTAAGGGCTATTTTGAGGTATTTTGATATATTTTATGAGGCATTTTTAGGAATGTTCATGAGTATTTTAAGTTATATTAAGAGGCATTTTAAGGAATACTTTGGGTAATATCTTCTTGTTTTTTTAAGGAGTATTTGAGATTTTAAAGGAGTTGTTAGTGGAAATTTAAAATTGAAAGAGTATTTTATGATATTGTAAAGGGTATTGTTTTAAGGATGTTTTTAGGCAGTTTTGTTATTGTGTTAATTTAGAGTTTGGTGTTTATTACTTTAGAGGAAGTTTAGGAGTATGTGCTGTCTCTATTGTGAGTCACTCTGCCAGTTCACCATTTAAAATGTACTCATTTTGTTCCTGCAAAGAGCTGTTCTTACGATTCACACTGTGTTTGAGCCAGGAAAACACACAGCTATAGGAGAATTAGTGACTTCTCACCTTGAGATAAGAATGGAGATTTCAGATTAGAATTTCTCATCAGCCTGATGGAAGCTGGAGACCAAGCACACTGTATTGGAAAGGGCAGTCCAAGGGCTACCTCTCAAGCGAGGAGTCAGAGCTGCTCCTTCAGAAGGAGGCGACCCCCCCACCAGCTCTGTAGAATGGCACTGGGCAGTGATCACCTAAGTAGCCTGAGATACCCACTAAGGAGCAAGAGGTCTATAAACAGACTCTCTGTCAGGAACCCCCTCCCATTGTAATGAGAGTGAAGCGCAACCAGATGGGCAGAGGGTCAATCCTGGTGATATAGGGGCAATTGTCAGCCGACCTGTAATATTTAGTGCCACACAAGGCCTATAAAGAGGCTCAAAGCAAGCAGAAGTAGTCACACAATTAATTATTATGCTCTAAACACTGACAGTGGGACAAGCACTGATGCCGTGTTAGAGAGCGCTAGATCATAGGGATTTTCCAACCGTGGGTTCTGAAAAAACCTCTCAACTAAATAGGAGCCACTAGAGCCTAAGATGCGCCCCACTGAACTAACGGTCACAAGAGCACTGATGCCCCTGCCCTTCTCCTCTGTAAGCTCTGACCCACTCTATGAATCTTCATTGCTACCCCACTAAATGCAAGTAAACGCCAACTGTGCTTTATCACCAACATCTCTTACTAGGACTCACAAGTGCTTCCACCCAGACATAAATCGCTAGATCCCAAATGTGCTGCCATCCTGTTATCTTTCAATAGTACCAAAGTGTGCTTTCACTAGGATTCAGGTCAAGGTGTACTGCTAGCCCTTTACCTTCCACATCTTCACTTTACTGAGAACGTGACATATCATTCCACAAGCAGCCTCTCGTTTATCGCAGCACTAAACTGCTCACGGCCAGTGTTGGCTCTATCAATGGCACTGATACTGCCAATGGCTCCTGGTGCTGCCTCTCTCAATTTCCCTGGATGTGGATGATGCCAATGGCTTCCAGCGGTGGTTGGATCAATAGCACCGGAGACTGATTCTGCACAGAGCTTCCAGTGCAGGGGCAGTCAATGGTGTTAGTTCTGGTAATGGGGTGTCGTTTCTCACCCGATGGTCCATATTGGGCTGCCGCTCATCCTTTTTGTCTAAATGGGGCATGTGAGTTACTACTCCTTGCTCTTCTTTAGCTTCCCTCCCCAGGCTTTCCTTGCATATTTCTGAGTTATCAGAAACAATGCTATGCTCTCTTGTAAATGTCTAATTAAATTCTCTTAGAATCATAGCAGTCTGTGTCTAATGTGGCTCAGATGGACGCCTCCAATAAAAGCAAGTCATGGGTTTGCCAATTTGTGTTTTTGTTTGCTGCTTGGTTTGTGTTCTTGTTCCTGTGACTTGTCCACGGTCTGGTCCAGCAATGTATTTTTCCTTTCCTTACGGTCCTTAGGCCCAATTCCATTTGTCTGCCTTGTCTTATTTGGTGACTGATACTTTTGGTCGGCGATGTACCATAAATCCCTGTTCAGTTTTGCATCTCCTGAGCTGTTTGTTCATAGTTCTGTTCCAGCTTCCTGTCTTGCACTTTGTATTACTTTTTCCATCGTTGTTTGTGCGTTACACTGCCTCTGTAGATGTCTCGAGCATTCGCTTCATTGCCGAACATCATTTTTCTTCCATCCCAATGCAGACCAAAACATCACACAATTAGTGACTGGTGAAAATCCTGCAAAAAAAGAGAGCCAGGTTTGTGTCTGTCATGAAGAGACGGTAAGACGTATGTAGGTGAACTTCATAGACGTTTATTACGCTCACCTTCCTTTTCTCTTTTAGGTCTGTCCTGGATATCTGGGATTCCGCTTTCATACATATGTTTCCAATCTATCAATGATTCTGCTTCCTCCCGTAGGCGTTTCCACATTCTGCTTCTTCTTTCGTCTTTGCCACCACCGAAATAGGCCATCACCTGTCCCTGGTCACTCAACAGCTACTTGGGGTGTTCAGATGGTTCTGGTTGGAGTGAGACGTCACGGATGAGCCTATTTGCTCTGGTCACAACCTAGGCTCAGTAGATGGCTCAGGCTCTGCTGATGGCCTCGGAAGCTGGTTCAGTCAAGAGGTAACACTGCCAATCGATCGCTGAGAAGAGGGGAGTGAAAGAGAGAGAAAGAGAGGAGAGGATGCAGGGGTCTAGGATGGCGGGGGAGGGGGACAAAAGTCTAGAACAGTATTAATCCAAAAGAAATCTCCTGCAAAAGCCACATTTTCAACAAATTATATCATTTATCATTTTACAACATTTTACACATTCAGGTAAGTAAAATAAACTTTATTGCAACTTAAGGCATATAAGTATACAAAAGATAAAAAATGTCAAGGTATTTACGTTTTGATCATACACAGCAAATTCAACCATTATAAATAGAATCCATCATTTCTTTGTTTAAGATACAGGTAATCAATAAGAATTACACATTAAGTTTCTGTGAAGTTCACCTCTTGCATATCTCTGATTCTGGAAACACAGGATTGCCGCTACTGAAGACCTAAAAGTAAATAACAGAAAAAGAAGAGAGCATCCTCCCTACACTAAAAAGGGCCTAACAACTTGCACAGGCAACACTTTCCACAGTAACATTTTAAACACAACAAAGCTAGCACAATTACACTCCAAATTCCGCCGCCAAGCTAACCGGATGCCACGTGCACATGGCAAACTTAAAAGCCCTTTGCGAGGTGAATGGGGGGTAATAGATGCCAGAAACCAGGCACATGTGAAAAGATTATTTTACAGTATCTAATAGTCACCTATTCTAAGCTAGCAATGCTAACTGCTTATCCAATACATTTCAAGAACACTGCAAGGCAAACAATGTAAACATCAAGTAACACAGGGCTAACCGGATTCCATATACACATGGAAAACGCAAAAGCCCCACAATAATAAACAGGGAAGAACAGTGCAAAATTACACAACAGCCTTGCAGTGTATACCCCTAGTACCTAAACTATAATGACAATGACACTAAAATTAAACTTTTTATAACATTTAACAGGTTAAAAGAGCCTCTGTGCAATTTGCCACAGACTCGGATGACTGTACCAGGAGTCGTCTTCACACAGCAGCCGCCGGATAGCCCTGTGCTCTTCGTGTACATTAACCTGGGGGATGGTGGAAACAATGTTAGTGTATGAATATGAAACGGAAGGGTGTTAATAAACATCTGTAACTAGACCCCAAATTTAAATCCTGTGACATTATCATCTCCCTTATCTCATCATGCTGTGACAAAGCCATTTGATTTGAGAAATGTTATGCCTAAATCACAAGTAGTATTTTCAGTGTTTCGATGCAGAGTTTCAAAAGTTGCAGTATTTATCAACACCATTTCAAGTTTCAGTTAGCATGCAATCTGCTATTTGCTGTCATTCAATACCCACCGCTGCTTCTTCTACGTATAAAAGCAAATGAGTTTGCAGCTATCTGCTTATACCGCAATGTGGTGGATAATGTACTCTGCGCC